>JAPYYR010000138.1:0-69127 GCA_030523065.1 Aphidius colemani | reverse complement strand
ATGACAAGAAAGTTTTATAATGTTCTTTTTTTCTCAATTAAAAACTAAAACAAAATTGGAATCATATTACTTCAATATTAAAACTGACTAATCAATCAATTTCAATTAATATATAATTAGCTAAATAAATACTTGTTTAAGTTTTAACAAAAAAATCATAACAAAAAAGTTGATAATTATTATTAAATATTATGAAAATAGGATGAATAATTATCAGCCTCATGATCACTTGATAAATCACCAGTATTACATGGTATTGTTGGAATAGTTGAGCCTTGCAATGTGAAACCATGATAATCATTACTATCAATTTGTTGAGCTGTTGTTGATGATGATAATGATCCACCTTGACAAGTGTTATTATCATTATCACCACTTGAATAATCACATTGTGCATCAAGACTAATTAAACTTGTATTATCATCTTGTCTATTTTTGTCCAATGAACAATCCATAAATGATGGAAAATCAAATGTCGGTGATGGCGTTACAGACTCGTCAATTAAATTATTTTTAATATCATTATCATCATTATCTAATGTACCTGAACAAACCTGTATGAAAAAAAAAGGAAAAATAAAATACAATAATTGATTAATGATGATAAATTGATGTTGCTAATTACCTGTGGCATAATTGGTGGTGGTAATTTATAAATTTCAACATCATCACAATCAAAATTAGTTGGTACTCTTTGACTTTTAGTTATAATCAATGGATATTTATCAATAGTATTTCCTACTTGAGCTTTAACATTATCTTGAAATTCTTTAATACTATTTTTAAGCAATAAACATTCTTCAATAACATAATTATTTTTATCTTTTAGCTCATCCAATAATACATTATCATCACAAATAAAATGTAAATTTTCACATATTGTTAATGCTGAATTCCATGTATTTGCTGGTAAACATTTGCCAGACATGTATAAATTAAATTCTTTATCAGACATATTTAATGATTGAGCTGTTAAATTTTCAATAAATGATACGGCACAACATAAATTTGTAAAATAATAGCCACCTTCACCAGTCATTAGCTTACTTGAATTACAAAATCTTGTTATATAATTTATATTACTTTTCAATCTTGATGGATTTGCTTTTAACACAATGAATATTAATGCTGGTAAAAATTCATCAGCTGATGCTGGTCCACCAACTGATAATTGTAATAATTTAAATATATTATTACAACAATTAATAATTGATAATAATTTTTCTTGTGGTGCTTTAACTGAATCCATATTTAATAAATCAGTTATTGATGTATAAACAAGTTCACGTACATCAGAACTTTTTTCTGATATTTTACATTCAAGATTATGGCATGTTACCCAATTTAATTGACGTATTCTATTTTGTATTATTAAATCTTTTTCTTCATCATTTGTTGTTTGTGGACAAAATAATAAACTATATAATAATGTCATTGTATAACGTTCAACATAATCTAATAGTTTTTCTTTAACATCTTGTTGTATATAATTATAATTATCACTATTATCCATACGTTTTGAAAATATTTGATAAAAATTTTGTGTTATTTCTGATAATTCATCAATTTTTTTGACATTACGATTTTGTAATATATTACTAACCAATGAATGTATACATTTTTTAATATCTTTATCAGTTTGTTTTGTTAGCTTTAACAATAAATCACGATTATCATATTTTACTTTGTCAAGATCTTCATTATTATGTGTTAATTCTTTCAGCAATTCATCATTACCTTGATTTTTAATTGATTGTTTTAAAAATGATGGTATACTTAAAAGTTTTGTTTTTTTTTCATTAGGATGATGACGATTTTTTTCATCAACAATACGTGAAGAGTTTGATGGCTGATTTTGTCTTGATGTACCTTCACTGTAATTTATCAATTTAGGTGGATTATTTGCTTGAAAATTGATTCAATTTTTATTATTAATTTCATACCTTTCGTGATGATGATGTTGACTATTTTTTACACGATTATGTCGTTCTTTTGATGCTCTTGTTTTTTGTACATGTTCACGATAACATTTACTACAATATCCTTCCCATTGTTCATTACCATAAAATCCACATCCATTTTTACATTTTAAATCAGCCTCATCAACTCTCAATGATGGTGATTTAATTGTCCACATGTTAATTATATTCAAACAATAACAAGTATGTGACACATCAAAATAAACACAAAAATATTTTGGTCAATTGACGTAACCTCTCCCTGAATCATACCCTTCTCTCTCTCTCTCTCTCTCTTAATCATTACTTAGAGTTTGCGCAATTGTAGCCTTCGCAGGAAAAATATAAAAAAATTATTTACTCCATTTTACCCAGCGTTCTGGAAACAAATCTGTAAACTGATTCAAGCATTTAACATTTTGATTAATCATTCAAAAACAAATATTATCGATTATAAATTAATTGAAATTGTTACCTATAACAAAAACAAAATGTTCAACACTAATCCAATTACATCAATCAATCAACAAAATTTTGGTGAGCATTTTTTTCATACGTATTTTTAATTAATAAATAATAATCTTTATTTAGTTCATTTTAAATTTAATAACCTATTTTTTTTAATTATAATAAGTAATCACAATTAAAAATTATTTCAACTATAAAATTAAAAGTTTGAGACTAAAAAATAAATCAATAAAATTGTTAGTTTTTTTTCTAAAATGGCTGACAATAATGATAAGTTGACATTGTTATTAATTGTTGATTAATTATTAGTATAAATTATAAATATTTTAACAATATTAATTATTGTTGTTTTTTTCATACAATATGATCAGCAAGAGGAAGTAATAATGAAGCTCCTCAATTTAGATCTGGAAATCCAGCGGTAAGTTATTATTATTAATAAAAAAAAAAAAAAGTTAATTATTCCTGCACACTGAGAGTTAATTTTTTTTAATTTCTCACTTTGAATATATTTTGGTTTCTTAAATTGATAAAAAAAAGAAATTATTATCTTATAAAGAGATACTTGATTGTATATCTAATTTTTAATTTAGTCCTGTGATATTTTTTTTATATGCATGAGTACTAATTAGATAAAAATTTGATCCTATCCTTGATCCTTGTCAATAAGTAGGCACGAAAAAGTAGCTATACAATATTACCGAGGTCGTGCATATTTTATCAGGGCCCACTGTGTCATTTTACCTCATCTAGCCATTAACACACAAAAAAAAAAAAGAAAATTAATTTTATAAACAAAAGATAACTATCAAAATCAAAATAAATTATTATTTATCAATAATGATTTAAATTTGATATATTAGCTTGTTATGTGTTACGAGCTATGATGAGGTTGATTTATATTGCCTTCAAATGAATAATAAATACATTTTGGGGCCTGATAAGAGAGCAACAACCGTCGAGGTTGCTTGTGTAGTTAACTAGAACCCAATCCAATCAATTTTACAGTACAATCAACAGCAAGAAATTATTCCTGGATTATCTCTTCAACTTGAACAACAATCCAATGATCAACAGCTTGAACAACAACGAAATAATGCTGATAATATATTAACAACACCACCTCCACCACCATTATTTTCACAAACTGCCATTTCAACATCAGAAGAATCAACAACTAAAAATCAAGACGATGATATTTCAATGGATTCAACAAAGGAACCAAAATGGAAACGTAAAAAAGTTCCAGGACGTTAGTATTTAAATAATTTTTTGTTTTTATTAATTAATTTATTATAATGATGACAAATCACTGCGCAAATTTGAAGATTTTTCGGTGATATTTAATTATTTCCAGGTAACTGTTGAGATATTAAATATTGCCTAGAGAAATCACTGTGAATAGTGTTACTGAAATTGTTTTTATATTTAATTTAAATTTAATAATATCAATATTCAATGTTTTTAATAATGATATTTTAATTTCAGTTAAAGTTAATAGAAAATTAAAAAGATTGAGAATGGATCAACGATTGAAAAAAACATTAATGCCTAAAAATGCAATAATGGTTTTAAATGAAATGAAATCTGGTGTACAATTTGTATTTCCAGAAACTCCATCACAAAATTCATTATTTCTCGTTCATGCTCAGGTAAATAAAAGGCATGTAAATACTCATTTTTTTTTTTTTTTTTTGATAATTAATATTACCATTTATGTTTTTTTAATAGCTTGATGGTAAAACATATGTCGGTCAAGGTTTATCAAAGCCATTAGCACGTCAAAATGCTGCTGAAAATGCATTAAAATGTCTTGTACTTGAAAAAATGGAAACAGCAGCAAAATTACGTGAAGAAAATGATAAAATGAAACCGCCATTATCAGCTGATACATCATTACAATCATTGCAAACATCAATGTCATCATCAATAAATCAAGAACAAAATGATAGTATTAGTAGTATGGCGTCAATGATGGATTGTACGAATGGTGTAGATGAAAAAGATGACATACCATGGCGTGCATTGGCTAATTTTGCATTGTATAAATTATTAAATGAATGGCAAAATCAAGGTACTGTTGTTTTAATGCCTAAAAATGGTGTATTATCACAACAACAACCACCAAAAGCAGAAGTACAAAAACAGCAAACTGTCAAAGAGCTACCAGAAAATCCAGATAAAATACATCCAGTTATGTTGTTGAATCAAATGCGTCCAGGTATAACATATAAAGAATTACAACGTACTGGTAATTCGCCAAATATTCTATTTACACTTGCTGTTGATACTGATGGACAAACATTTACTGGTACAGCTAAAAATAAAAAAGAAGCTAAAAAAAATGTTGCTATTAATGCATTAAAAGCACTTTATAATGTTGTTTATCCAGATGATGATAAAAACAAAAATGACAGCATGGATATAACTGAAAAACAAAATAATGGTGTACTTGATGGCTTTGTACCAGCAAAACAAGAATCAGCAAATCCAGTTAACTGATTAATTTGTATTTTAAAATTACTCAAAACATCATGGTAATTTATTTAATGATTAAAAGTAATCAATATATGATTTTTTTTTTTTTTCATTTTTATTAGACTGACGAATAAATTTTTAGCATTTAAATATTTAGAATTCATTGTATGATAATGAATTGAAATTATAAAAATAAAAAATAATTATGTGTACTACAATATCAAAGAATGATTCATTTAAATATGTAATAAAGGTTTTTGTTTTCCAAATTGGAAACTATGACAACCAAGCTTTGTTGTGTGTTGGTTTTATTTTTTTTCTTTTAGTTGTATGTAAAATGCAAGCAGTCAAGTTAATTGTTATAGGACCACAACAAGTAATGGTTAAATAAATACATTGTTAAATAAATTTTATTGTTAATTTTTTTGTTTTTTAGGCTGGTAAAACAACAATATCTAATTTTCTCGCTGATGCAACTGATATTTCTTACGATTATAGACCAACAAAAGGCGTTCGAATACTTGAATTTGAAGTTGAAAATATTAGCGTTAAGAATAAGTCAATTAATGTTGATGTTGAGCTATGGGATTGTAGTGGAGATAGAAAGTAAATTCATTTAAATTTAAATTGTATTAATACGTTGTTTTTAAAATTTAATTTGTTATTTAGATATGAAAATTGTTGGCCAGCTATGGGGAAAGATGCACAAGGTATAATATTTGTTTATAATAAAAAAACTGATGACAATGTTCGAGCAATGGAAAAATTATATGATTATTTTGTAACTAAGTTGAAAAATGAGGATAAAAGTTGTGTAATTTTTTATTTTGATGCTGATAAATCACCAATTTATGCTCCAAAACAAATATGTAAATTTTTAAACAAAAAAAAATTAATTAATCCTTTAAATAAGCAACATTGTATACTCATATTTTGTTTTTTTTTTTTTAGCAAATACTTTTGCTAAAATATCACAAGTTAATTGTAATGTTGAAGAAGGTGGAAATAAACTTCGTGCTGATTTTCAATCATTTTTAACAACACTGATGACAAAAATACAGGAAAAATTTGAACAAGAAGAAAATCAAATTCTTCGAGATAATCAAATTTAAATTAATTAAAACAAGTAAATTTAAATTTAAAAATTTATTTATAATAATTGACAATAAATCTATTGAAAAATAATTAACTATAAATTTTTTTAACATCAACAATACCCGAAGAACAATAAAATAATTAATTTCTGTATAAAATCCCAACCAATAGTCCCTTAAATTGATTAATCAATTAATTTTTTTTCATTTATAAAATCATTGAGATCATTCCATGCTTTGGTAACTTGTTCAAGTGTAACATCATGACTCCAAACTGTTGAAAATACAACAGTTGCTTCATTGACTTGTTGTACATTACTTGGTTGTACACTTATTCTTGATTCAGCCTCATCATTTGTTAAACGATTTCTATCAATTAATCTTTTAACAGCTTCATTGTGTGGCACAATACAAGTCCATATTTCATGACATGCAAATTGCCATTTAGCTTGAATTAATACAGCAGCTTCCATCACAATAACATTACATCCTTTATCATGTAAATTTTTTATTTCTTCAATTGCTAATTCTAATATTGCTGGCCAAACAACATTATTCAACTTGTCCAATTGTTCCTTGAAAAAAAAAAAAACAATACAAATGTTAAACAATATATAAACAAGTCTTAATTGTATTTATTTTTTTGATTACCTTGTCATTGAACACAATATTTCCAAGAATTTTTCTATCAATTTTACCATCTTTTGTTAATATTTGTCTACCAAAAATATCAATTATAATATTAAAACATTTTTTTCCTGGCTCATAAAGATCATGAGCTAATTTATCACAATGTACAACACCAGCACCAAGTGATTGTAATTTAATTGCAACTGATGATTTACCACTTGCAATACCACCAGTCAAACCAACAATATATGGTTTTAATAATTTACCATTAAGATCCTGAAAAAAATATATTTAATTTAATAAATTAGTTTCCCTTTTCTTCAACAAACAGTTGAAAGAAAATAATCATTTATTACAGGCTCTTTTAGTCTTGATCCTAGTAATCTTATTCTTTGATTACTTGAACTTATTTTAGCCTCTTCATGAACATTATGATGTTCATCATGAGCTAATTTAACAGTCCAAACATCAAGAACACTTAAATTATTACTTTTTCGTGATTCATTTATTTTAATAGCACCTTTTTCGGTCTCTTCACTAACGACAATCATATCTATATTTGGATCTATTTTCGTTGGTCCATAAAGATCAGATATAGCAACAATTTCATAAGTTAAAGTTGGATCAACATCTTGTACAAAATTTTTAACATTGTTTATTCTTTTTTCAACTGATTCAATTAATTCCCAAAGTATTTTTGAACGTATCATTGATTCATCAGTAACACCAATTGTTAATTTATTTTTACATCTTATTATTGCTTCAGTTAATAATATTTTATGACCATTATGAAGACGATCAAATGTACCACCCAACACTACATTTTCATATATTTTATTCTCATTTTTATCAAGGTCGTTTCTTGAATTTTCAGGTATATTATTTGTCTCATCATCATCATCAGTATCAGCAATTGCAATATATTGACAATTTTTAGTTGAATTGTTTAAATAATTTTTAATAAAATTATTAGCCTCATCTTTGCTATAATTTTTATCAAATATAACAAGTTCAATTGGCTTTTTTGTATTTATTATTGAATTTTTCATATTAGTTATTAAAACACGTACGTCAATTGTTGATAACATTGATGTTGCCATTGCATAAATATATGAAATGAAATTTGATTGATGTGGTTTCTTCCATTTTAATGATGACACTGATAAGTTTGATGACAATGAATTTTTATCTGGATAATATTGTATGTAAAGAGTCTTGAGACGATCATTTTTTATAACTGGCAAAAGTTTTCCTACCCTGGCTGGATTCGTTAGTATTAATATTCCAGTTTTTGACATTTTTTTTTTTTTTTTTCATAAACAAAAATATATCAAGTTATTATCTGTCAACAAAAAAATTATAACTATCTATTTAAAATACATAAGGCATGGAGGTCTACACCTCCATGACATAAGGTTATTCTAGATAGATATAGTAAATAAGTAGGTTAAAAATTAACTGATTAGTTATTGTTTTAGCCACAAGATGTGTATTGTAAAAAATATTTTCTCCCATGTGAAACGATCAATTACTAAGATAATATTTTACCCGAGATCCTACGTCAAATTAAGATCATACTTCACAGGATCATTTCTGTAGTGTATCTTCACATTCTCTCTACTTAACAGTTGAGTTGATGCAGCCATGATGAAGAGGAATAACTCTCTTTCCTGAGCGTGAGGACGACTTGTTAGGTTGACATTAATTGTCTCTCTAACAGTCATCGATGATCGTTCACCTTTTGCATTATGTGCAAGAGGCCTGGAAAGTTGGGTATTCTGAGTGGTCTCTCTTATATTAAATTAAACACAAATAATATTATCCACTATTCTATTCAAAAGACTTGATGTATAGTCGATCTATTTCTAACTTTGACATTTCTAAAGATCGCGCCTGAAGTCTAATAATTGTTTTATTCCCAAATATGAAAGAGTCATATGTATACTCTATTCATTCGAATGCATCAACAAATTAATTAACAATTGGTAACAAAATACAAAATAGTTATTATCATTAAAAACATTGAGTTCGTTTCAACTCCACAGTTATCAAATTGGAGCTGTTGCACTATATCAGTTCTACCAACACTGAAGCCACAAAATATTGTTTGTATTCAAGAAAGAGAGAGAGGAACTTCACAGTTCACTTTTGTATCTGTCATAAGAGTCATAACATTATTTTATAATCATTATCATTAAATTTGTCATTACTAAAAGTGAAATGACAATTCACAATTTGTATATATTTTCTCGAACAGGTGTATTGCTTCATTATGCCGAATGGAATAGACAAAATAAATCAGGCATCACAAATGAGGAGGTAACTACTGATGTAAGATAATTCATAGGTAAATATCAATTTAACATTAAACTAATTAAAATTATTTACCTCAGGAATCAAAATTAATGTATGGTATGTTATTTTCCATCAAATCATTTGTCAATAAAATATCACCATTGGATCCAAAAGAAGGTTTTTTATATTACAAAACAAGTAAATATACGTTACATTATTTAGAAACACCTTCTGGTCTTAAATTTGTACTCAATACTGATAATCATTCACAAAATGTCAGAGAACTACTTCAACAATTATACAGCCAAGTAAATAATCTTTCTTTAAATTATTTATTTAAATTTAATAATAAATTGTAAAGCAGTCTTAATAGTTTTTTTTATTTAACAACAATTTATAGGTCTACTTGGAGTATGTTGTTAAAAATCCAATTTGCCCTATGAATGAACCAATTCAAAGTGAATTATTTAAATCAAAAGTTGATGAACTCATGAAAAAATCACCAATATTTTTAAATAGATCATTATAATTGTTATTGTTATTATAATAATTAATATGTTAAAAATAAACAGAGCAGTTACAAATTTGTAAGTGATTTATTTTCTTTTCTCTTTAATTCTTTGTTATAATTTATGGCTCACAGTTTATTTGTTTTGTTTTTCAATTAATTATCATTAGAAAATTTTAATTATTGACGTCAATTTATAAACGTAGCATAGAGTTGTGAGTTGTTTTATCAAATAACTTACTTTTTTTTATTTAAAACTTGCAATTACACAGTTTTATATATTTTTTTTCTACTCTATGTATTGAATGAGGCTTGTTGAAATTACTGTTGCAAATTTATCTGTAAATATTTCTACAAAAACAAAAAAAGAAATGTATAGAAATTAATAACAAATTGTTTTTTTTGTTTTTTTGTATTTTTTTTTCTTTTTCATACAAAGTATTTCGACAAGCTAGCAAATTTTGGAAGCATTCAGAGAAACTTTTATTTGGACAGACATGTGAATAATTGTATTTTTTATTTTCCTTATGATTTGTCTGATTATGAACATTGGTTAATTACTAGTAATTTGTAAATCAGCCGATTCCATTTTAAACTTTACTCGATAAGAGAAGAAATATTTTGCATTACTATCAAATAATAATCTCTTATGCTATTTTTTTTATTGGAACGGATTGGATGACACTGTATTATTTATAATTAAAAGCACAGAACATTTTATAGCTTTAAATTATTTTAGCTACATATTCAATGTGTAACATATCTTCCATTCAAATTAATATACAATTATAATAATTTTTTATTTAAATTATATAATATTATTATTCAACCCAAATAAATAATTATCGATCTTTCTGGGCTTAATTTTCATGCATATTTGTACAGAAATATTCCATCCACGTAATGCTGACTTTTCGAGAATAAATAATATCAAATTTTTTTTTATTATTTCGATGGCTTCTTGTGTATTCAAATTTAACAATTAAGATATTGTTATTTTTATAAAAAAATGTATATGCACTTGTGTGAAAAAATAATATTATAGATTAATCATTTTTTTTTTTCTCTTTTTCCCAGAGTTATGAAATTTGTATGATTAACTTGAATTTAGCTTAAATAAAAGTTTGTTTTTTTCTTTCACAAAATATTAATAAATAAACAAAAAAAAAAAATATATTTTATGCAGTTATTTTAAATATAAAACAAATTTAAAATCTTTTAACTTCTAGCCAGAAAAAAAAATAGCAAAAAATATATGATAAAATATAAACAAAAAATATATTTATTATTTGTATAAAAAAAAAAAAATAATGATAATAAAAATAATATAGCGTGAAATAAAAAAAAAAAAATTTATTCCACGTTGAAATATGCTTTTTGTCCAATAAGAAATTATCATCTTGACATGAATATTTGTAGAGTTAATGTGTAAATTACATTACTTGCATAGATAGTCAGTCTTAGTTTAAAAAAAGTTTTTTTTTTTTTAATTAATTTGCTTAGCTGTGTGATTTTTCATCGACAATGCTAATAGCATCAATTGCCTCGTTGTTGATAACTGATGTAAGAATGCGTGCAGTAGTTGGTGTTGTGGAAGTTATGAGGTTGGCACTTGAGCTTGGTTCTTCAATCACAGGCAATCTTTTTTCTCCACACGTTGCTGAATTATGAAAAAAAACATTTCTAAGTGCAGCAACATTAACCCTTTCACGAGATCCATCATCAGATGTTGAGTCATCATCATTTGAACATCTAAAAATAATTTTAAAAGTTTAAAAATAAATATTTAATCGATAAAATCAAACAACTGTTAATAATTTACTGAGTAACATTTTTTTTTCTTTTTTTTCTTTTATAAATAAATTAAAAAAATATAAAATAAATACCTAGGTTTTTGCATTTCTATATCAACATCATTTTCTTTAACTTTTTTTTTTCTTGTTGATCTTTCTTGTCCTCTAGTGGAAGTAACAATGGCAGGTTCTTGATCAGCCTCAATAAAACTAACATGATCATCAAAACGAACTCTTTCAGATCCAGCATCTTCACCACAAAATGTCCAACTACTTGAATCACTGTGTTGACGATCTAATGTCGGTCGTCTTCTTGCTCTTTTAGCCAAACCAGGAACAATTTCTTCCAATGAACTTAGCGATGCAGCTTGTCCAGCTGAATCCATTTGACAATTTGATATTATAATTTGTTCACAATCAATTGACTTACTACCACTATTTATTGAATTTCCATCAATTTTAAAATTAAGAACTGAACCAGCAAGTGCTCGTGTTGATGCACCACCATCATCAGCAGCAATTGATGCATTTACTGATTTTTCAGAAAGACTTGTTGCTGCTGATGCTGTTTCACTACAAAGACTAAATCTTTGACTTGATGCAATATCAGCTTGTACTTCTAGCTTTTGTCCACATGGTAATACACTTGATGCAATACTACCAGCTAAACTTGTACCAGCAAGTGCAACATTACTTGCACTTTCACGATCATTTTCACGTCCTAATTTTTCTAATTGACTTCCACTGCCAAGTGACAATGATGCTTCACCAATTGATGGATTACCACCACGATGACTTGTAACATCAATAGATGCTGTATCTAAATTAATAATAAATGAACAAAAACATTTGATTAACTATTTAATTATTTTTTATTATTTAAATATATAATGTACCTCCAACATTTATAGCACTTAGAGTACCCGTAAGTCCATTTTCATCATCAAAATCAAATCTAACACCAGAGCCATTTGTTGTTACACCACATCCTCCACTTCTGCATAGTGATACCGGTACAACACCGTAAACATAGAATAATAAAATTGGTACACCAATACCAACAGCAAGACCAGCAAGTATTGGAGATACTAGTACCTATGAATAAAAATAATTTTAAAAATTAATGCATCAACTTAATTAACACATTGTTAAGAGAATCCACTTGATGTGTTAACTTAATAACAATATGATGATAATTTTTTAAATAAATAATTCTTTATCTAGTTCATATTTAAGACATTAATTTCATTTGAGGATAAAAAATAGTCATAAATTGATTAATTGTTGAGGTATTTTTTAAACGAATATTATGTTAATAAATTATATTTAATAATGAAAAAATTCAGTGTAGTGATAGTAGGATCTCAGTCAGATATATTGAGTACAGAAAGAGACAAACCAAACAGTATATGGGTGGGTGATAAAAAGAGAAATGAGAGAAAGATATTGATTGAAGGGAAGAATGCGCGCACACAGAGTGTATTACTCTTCTCATGTGCAACCATCCAACGAACCATCCCAACCAACCAACCAACTACAACATCCAACACATTTTGTTACGCCCGTGGTCCAGAACAGTTATCAAACTGAATCACTTTCAGATACTTTGCTCTATATTTCAAATATAAAGATCATCTAATATTTATTATTTTTTTTTTCTCTTTATAACATCAACAAATAATATTTATAAAATAAATAAATAGTATTATATTATAAAATTAATTTACAGTATGATAAATAATATCAACAGTGAATTGAATCAGGCAATTATTTAAATTAAAAAAAAAGAAACAAATAAAAATTTAAATGATGAATCAAAGAGTTGAGGCGTGACGAGACTCAATGAGAATTGCTCATTGGTTTTTTTACGGAAGAGTACAATAAGAAAAAAAAATTAAAAAATAAAAAAAGATAAAAGTTGAGGAATAAAACGGTGAAGAAGAGGAGGATATTGGTGGTCGCGCCCAACGAAGTGTGACTAGTATGCCGGACGTTGAACAGACTAATATGAGCCTCCAGATGAAGTCAATTATTTGAACTGAATTGTTGTGAATTTTGTCATTACAATAAAGTGTTGATATCAGAATATAAAATATTTAAATAAAAAAAAAAAAACGGTACGAAAGAAGAAGAAAAAAAAATGTCTGATAGTGAAGATACGGATGCTTCTGGTGCAGCAGAATGGCCAGTGACACCAATAACAAAAGAATGGCTTGAAAATATGTTAACAGCACATCATGGTAATGGATCAATAATAAATGTTGATGATTTTAACATTAGTCCAGGATGTACTGCTGCTGAATCAGTACTTAGTGATATTCTTGCTGTTAACGTTGATTATACATTAAATTCTGAGGATGCCAAACGTAAATTAAGTGTCATGGTTAAATTACTTCCTCAAGATCCATACAATCGTTTTTTCGTAACTGAAGCACAATTTGATCTTCGTGAAATTAAATTTTATACTCAGGTAAATGATTTTTTTCACTTCTTGTTATTTTAAATAATTAATTATTTATTTTCTTTTTGTTTTTATATTGTATATATCAGGTTGTAGCAGACTTGGAAGCATTCCAAAAAAAGCAATTGTCTTCTACTGATAGAGCAACCATTGAACTTCCAATAGCAAAATGTATCCACGCCCATTATAAACCAGCAGGAGGTACTGAAGATACACCAGAACCACCAGAATCATTTTTAGTACTTGAAAATCTTCGTACTCGTGGTTTTGAAGGTGCTGAATTTTCACGTGGTTTAACATTGAGACAAACTGAAGCTGCATTAAGTGCAATAGCATGTCTTCATGCATTATCATTAACATTAAAAGTTAAAGAAAATAAACCACTGTCTGAACGTTATCCATTTTTATTTCAAACAGCAAGAGCAACTGATTCTTATCAAATGTTAGTTGAACGTGGTTTACCACAATTAGCACGTTTTCTTGAACGTCGACCTGGTCTTGAAGCTGTACTTGAAGCATTATTGGCACTTAGACCAAAAACTAAAGAAATTATTTCATCATTACTTGCACCAGAAAATCCACTTGCACTAATAACACATACTGATTTTTGGTGTAATAATTTATTATTTAAATTTGATGATGATGAAAATTGCAAATGTGTTATACTTGATTGGCAAATGGTTACTTATAGTAGACCAACAAATGACATTGCATTATTACTTGTTAGTTCTGTACCAACTGAATTAAGACGAAGAAATACTGCTGGATTATTAGATAAGTATTGGGAAACTTTAAATAATACTTGTCAATCACTTGGTCTTGATATTCATGAAGAGCTTGGATATACTAGACAAGATCTTGATGCTGATTATCGACGTTCACAATTACTTGCATTATTACTTTGTATTGGTTCTGTTGATGTTGCTTTTGGTGATCCACTCACAGAACAAAGACTCATTGATGTACTTGAAGATCTTCATAATGATGGGGTTCTTAATCTTGAAACAATTGACGTTGCAAAGTAGTTTTATTTATTTTTATTTATTTTTTAAATATGTATATTCATCAGCAATGACATAAATAAAATAAAAATAATAAGACTTCAAATATTAAAAGAAAAAAAAAATTATTATTAAAGTGAAAATTATTATTCAAAAATTGTGATGTTTTTCTTAAACACTTATTTCCATTTTATATTTAATTATGTTTTTTATTTAAAAACAGTAATGTTGATGTTTTTTTATTACTTTTTGCTATTGAATGTTCAATTAATTATTCATTTTTTAAATAATTTTATCTTCGTACATCAATTTTTTATACGTCACCAAAGTGTACTGATTAATTTCATTGAAAGTGCTCCAAAAGAAAAAAATAATTAAATAGAATAAATAATATTTATAATAATATATTATAAGACAGCAAAAGTTGGTAGTGAGCCAAAATAGTATGTACTAATATATTGCATTCGACTGAGGCTCAATAGAGGTGTAGACCATGCTATGAGCTTTCCCGTATCAAATTAAAAACAATTAAATACTCAAAGAAGAAACTGAAATATTAAGAAGCAACAAAAAAAAAAAGTAATTGAAGAAAATTATTGTAATGTATGGCTCAGCCAAGAGAAAGTTTAAACAGCAAAAAAAAAATAAATAATAAATAAATAAATAAATAATGATTGAAAACTAGGTTTTAGAATTATTTTGTCAGTTAGTCGAAAGGGAAATAAAAAAATGTTATTTGTATTTTTTTTTCTTCTTTACTTTTGTCAATAATGATTTTTTTTTTAAAATGAATTTCATTATCTCGGAATACAACAGTGGTTAGAAAAAAAATAAAAGAATAAATAATAATTGTAGTATGAAAATACATTCTGGTTTTGTCTCTGTCTCTTTCTCATTACTGACAACTTTATAAATTATGTAATTTGATTAATATCAAGTCGCAATGTAATTTTTTTCTTTGTACACTGTATAAAATAATAAAATAATAACTTTAATATCACGAGTTTTGTATTTTTCTTGTTTTTATATAACCCAAGACAATTGTTTGTTATAATATTATAATAATACTTTTAAAATCAATCAATTATGACAAAAAATTTATGCAATCTCCACGTGTCGTCAATAAATTAATATGAATAAAATGAATAAGTCATGATATTTTTTTTTATTAAACTTACCGATGCTGCTACACCTCCGGCAATTAAGGCGTTTCTTTTGTGTTTATTTGCTAATTCGTATCGTGTATACAACTTCCTGCCAACCCAAACTGGAATTCCTGATAATAATAATTTAAAAAAAAAAAAAAACAAAATAGTATGTTAAAATAATGACAACTTAATAGCAACTTGTGCATTGATAATTTGTTTTATTAAAAAATGGAAATAAAAAAGGATTGCTATTTACCTATTATCATAGCTGGAACAGCTATTCCAGCAATTAAACCAATACCAACTGGTGCACCCACTAATGTACCCAATTGCCATAGTATTTTCTTTTTTCTTGACCAAGGTTTTTTACCCCAAAACGTACATCCAGATGGACTTTAAAATATAAGAAACATTTTTATTTAATGACGTTAATAAATACTAACAAATATTATTATTTAAATAATCATTAACGTGTTTATTTATTTTGTTGAATTATAATTCATTTGATCAACAATTAATCGTCATCATTTGTTTTTCAACTGATAAGATTTTTATTTTTTTATTAAATATGCTACATTGTAAATATAAAACGTCACAAGTTAGAATAAAAAATTCCATTACAAAAATAAACTATATGAGGTCATTAATATATTATAAACATTATATTGATAATAATATAATTTTTTTATTTACCTTAAATAATGTAGATCACTAATTTCTTTCATACACAACCAGCAAAATTCAGCACCACAAACAGCACAAGTCATATGATTACAACTGCCATCATCCATTTTGACAATAAGTATTTGACATCTTGGACATGGTTTGATATCATCTCCTAATAAAATAATATATTAACAAATATTATATAATTTAATTGAAAAGAAAAACAAAAAAAACTTACTATGTTGAGAATCAGTTTGGCTAAAACTCAATGAAGAACTTCTATCATAGTGTTGTGCTCTTTGAGCTCTTGCAGCATCACAAGTTTGATTTGGATGCCATCTTGCTTTACAATGATAACAAAAGTACGAATCACAACCAGGTCTTTCACATCTTAATTTTGGACATGATGCACAACCACTTGCAATAACAGCAAAACAACAATCTGGTGCTGGACACCATCTTACATCTGATTCAATAGCAAGTACTCTTCTTACCATAAAATCTTCATATTTTTCCAACTGTGTTTGATCATTAAGTATCATACGAATATCTGAAATAATACATTTTTCATTGTCATTCATAATATTATAATAATTTTTTAAATTAAATTTAAGTTTAATATCTTAATAATACATACCATTTGGATGAATTGGCTCAGCACACTCTGGACACGCAATATTAATACGTGACTCAGATATTTCCATTCTGAGATATTGCTGGAAACAGTCATAACAGCTACGATGATGACACGACTGTATTACTGGAAATGAGTCGTATGACAATTCAGCTAAACACAGAGGACACTCCAATAAGCCATTTTCACAACTCTGCAATTAATTTTAAATATTTCATTAATGTTTTTACTTTTATATGATTTAAATTAATAAAATAATTACCTTTCCAGCAGTTGAAATACCAGAACTTTTGCTAGATGTTCTTTGTAATTCTAGATTATGAAGCTGACAATGACTTGGATTATTGGTAGTCACTTTTGCATCACCTTTTTCAACATCTGGTGTTTTACTATTTATTGAATCTTTGCCTGAAAATTAATAATGATTTTTCTTGTTTTTAATTTAATTCATTAAATTTAATTTAACAAAATGAATAATGTAAAAAATTTAATTTGTTTCTTCGTCTAGACTTTAATTATAATTACCTTTTGTACTATTACGATTAGAATTTGATGCTCTTGCAATTCTTCGACCAATCAATGGACTTGCATACAATAATCTTCTTAATGAAAATCTTGCAAATATTCGCCTTGGCCTTGGTGATGATGCATTGCATCCTCCAGCAACTGATTCACTTTCTTTGGCCATTTATAATATATTTATAATTTAATATGTATTCTAATTTTTATAAATTTTTTTATTTGTTTTATTTATATCATATTGTCATCACTTTAAATATCCATTAACACACCAGTTTCTAAAACAAACAAAATAAAAAGATAATGTAATTATAAAAAAAATCTATTAATAAATAAAAAATAAAAAAAAAATGGAAATATTGATGATTAAAATCACAATTAAATACTCTATTATTAGCAGTCTATTTTGATTGTTTCGTAGCGACACAAATGACCAGCACACTAATCACAAGACGTTAGCTAGATGACTAAATAATGACGATTTTTCAACATGAGAAACCTGATTGAATTGTGAATCACGCGATTACAAAGTAAAATTTTTTAAATAAAAAAGCCATTGATATAAAATACAAATAAACTTGTCAAGTATTTTTTTACACCACTTGACAAAATAATAAATAAACAAATAAATAAATAATTACACACAAACACAAACACACACTCTGAAAATTGATAAGGTATTTAAATTTTACTCCACTCTAGACATAAGCATGAATTGTGCACAGATTGCAGAATTATGAAGTGAAAATTTCAATTTCACAAGACTCTCTTTTAACTAACCCCTCTTTGTTTTTTTTTATTTTCATCATCATCCAGCACGTAGAGAGAATATATATAAGACTTTCGGTTGGGTACTTTGGTAAAAACCCGTAACGCTTTGACACAACAGCTGACTATGTGTGACTATGAGTCAATGTGTGTATGAATTGCGTCAAAATGATCTCTGTTAAATTTGCAAATTAAATCAAGACAAGGAGAGACAATAAGAGACAGAAAAAAAAGGGGTAAAAGTAGGGGCAAATAATAATTAAAATTAAGATATTATAACCAAAAATGACCCTGGCGTTTGCTCCGATTAAAACAGCAAGAGAAAATTTGTTAAATTTTCAGTAAAAAATATATAACGAATGAAAAATAAAAAAAATTTCATCATAAATTATGTTGGCAAAATAATAATAACAAAATATTTTTTATTTCCTTTTTTTTTTTCTCACCGGAATGAGACACTTTTCATAATAGTTTTAGAAAGGTTAATATATACATTGACCCTCAAGTTTTTTTTTTTTTCAAATGTTTGGCATTTAATCATGGAACAACATAGCCACCAACTTTTAGTATATTATTATTTTCATTCAATAAACCAAGGACAACATACTCAAACAAATATACGATAACAAAAAATAAAAAAAAACACAAGTTCATTCCGGTTGTTGTTATTATTGTTCATGTATTTTTTATCGTAACAACGACTGATAAGAATATTCCTAAATAATTATTGTTGTTTTTTCTTGGAAGATACTTACTGTAGACTAGAGATTAATTATGTATTTTATGCACCTTTCACTTGTTGCATTTAATAATATAAAAAAACAGTTTATCAAAACTAAACCTGTTAGGTCAACTTACAACAATTTTAACACTTATCACTGAATTTATATGTAATTTAATTGTGAATGTGATGTGTATTTTATTTTTAAGTATAGTTTATATTAAGAATTATGATAATGTTTAAATATATATATTAGTTTATAAATAGTAATAAAAATTTGATAACATTCACGACTCACTATGAAGACTTCACCACATTGTATGTATAATCCCTTCACTCCTCTAACAATTGTTAAATTGATAAAATGATGTTCTATTTTAACTACAAAATGGCGAAGAGCGGTAAATTTTTAAAACTCATTTTTATATAATAAATAAATAAAATATTACTCTTGAATATAAATTAATTAGATTATTTTTAAAAATCAATAAACAGACTCAAATATCTGTGATTATTTTTTAAGCATATCTATATTTGAAAATAATTTTTTTTTTTTTTTTTTTTATACTAAACAAATTAAAAAGTAGAAAAATAACAATAAGTTATAATAATTATTACTACTAAGTTATGAATTTTTTATGAAATGATGATACCATGATATTTTTTTCTTATTTGAAAATTTATATTTTTGAATAACGAGAAAAATTAATTATTTAAAAATTGAAAAATACACATGTATTATTAATAATTAATTTTAATTTGATAACACAATAATTATTATTATCATCATAAAGAATAATACGGACAAATGATTATGTACAGAAATGTTTTATTCCTTAAATTATGCACAAATGCAATCAATACAAATGTATCTGAAACAAGCAAGTTGGGGGATATCTCAGTTTTCCTTGGCTGCCAAAAACAAATTGATAGATTATTTATTTTTTTCCATTAACGTTTTGTTTTTTTTTTTTTCGTATCGTCATATATCATTTAACAAATTGGCAGCTACGTAGTTATCAGTTTACAATTATTTAAGGTGTCAAAATACGTTTTTTTCTTTTTGTTTTTAAATTATTTTTATATTTTTTTGCAAACAACCATCATCAGTGTGTTTTATAATTTGCAATGACTCAATTTAAGACACGTCTGATTAAGCTGTTGTCATGTCCAGAAGAAAAGTTTTAAAGACAACCATGTTTATTGTAAAATTTAATTTTACAATAATTTTTTACTTTTAAATGCTGGAAAAATGATTATCTATTTGTTTTTTTATTTTTCTCTCTTATATTGATTTGTTTTTCTTTAATTTTATTTTTGATAGCTTAGTATAGTAAAGCTAGTTTATTTTTTCAGACATCCACATATTTTATGTAATTTTTTTTTAATTATCTTCTTTTTTTTCGACTAAGTAGTAATATTTAAGGTAAATATTTCTTTTTAATAAAAGTAATGTGCTAAGTCTGCACTTGCTAGGTATCATAAAACATGTATCAATTTTTTTTTTGTTTTTTGTCTGGCACATCATACATTGGTATCGCTAAATACATAAAGTTGTTATTTTTAGTAAAAAATTTTACTTTTTCATAATTTATTTTCGTGTACTTTTTAAGCTTGAATTTCCGATATTTTTTTTTACTAATCACCTAGAAATTCCTGCTTTAAATTTTTGTTGAAAAAAAATTTTATTTATTCATCACCGTTAGTTATAAATAAATTACTTTTGATGATGATTTTATTTCTTCTCTTTATCGAAATAATAAAAAAACAAGCAAGCAATTTAAACCACAAAAATAATAATTATTATTATATAATATAATATTAAATAGAAGAAACAAAACACTGTCAATTATTTTGTTTCATTACACGTAGCTATTTTTTCTTTTCATTGTTTTATACCAATTAATTAGATAGGTAATTTTAAATTGAGTACAAACTAATTATTTATCTCTCGGAATAGAAACATTGAGAGTACGGTAGAAAAATAATAATTAATAACAAACAAAAAGAAAAGAAAATAAAAAAGACAAACAATTTAACATTATGAAAAAAATTTAAAAAAAAAAAGAAAAAGAAGGAACATCATTAGGAATGAATAAACAAACAGTTCACGGAAATTAAGTTAGAACTAATGACACTGCTATTTTTTTGTAAGCGATGATAATTTTTTAAATGACCATTCACTTTTGCACAAACTTTTAATCATGGCAAATATCAATTCTCGGTTTAAATCTGATCGTTAATGTTTTTTTTTTTTTTTTGTCATTTTAGGAATTATAGTTTTCAAAGAAAAAAATAAAAAAAATAATAATGTGAGGCACAGTTTCACAATTCGGGAAAGTCTCGTGATAATTTCCTCCTGGTATATATTTGTTTTTTTAAATGGAATAAATCATCTCTTGATTTGAATAATTATAGGCTGTTTTTTATCTTCATTAGTGAGTTGTTGTTATTTAGATTAATCATCTTCTTGTCTAATCCTTTGATACTTCCAATGAATTTATCAAACCAAATCACACGCAAATGAATAATAAATATGTCCTTAAATGTGATTCACTTTTTATTATTTTTCATTACTTGTAATTAAGTAGAATAATGAAATGATATTTTTATTTTAATTAACTTACTGATAACAGTTGAGGCTTTTTTTTTGTTGCCCAATATCAGTTAGCAGCAAAGTTTCATAAAACAAATATGTAAATCCAAACCATCATATCATATTTATCAATAATAATGCCGTTTTTTCAAGTCATTTATTTTTCTTTTAATCACCAGGTTATTTCGTCATGTTTTCTCGGTACTTTGATGTTGATAAGCCTTCATTTATCATAATATTTGATTTTTCTTTATTTTTTTATTTCTCTTAATCTTCGATAAAGTTATAAGTATGTATGTACGTAGTTGTTGTTGTTTTTTTTTTGTTTTTTTTTTGTTTTAATCGTTTTTTTTTGTTTTTTGTTTTTTAGTTTTGTTTTCATTCTTGTTAATATCAATAACATTCAGCTTGCAATTGACACTAATGCAATTTGAAGTTTAATAATGAAAAAAAATTGTCTTTTTAACCACTGGTACCATTAACCATTGCTTCCTTGGGTTTGTTATTTTGTGGTGTACGCCAATCACGACGACGTTCTCGTTGTCCTTTTGGACCTTGTGAACCACCATTACTTGAAACATTTATGTCATTTGATATATTTGAACCATCCTTAGTTACAATTATTGATTGTTCACTAGGTCCTGAGTTATTTCCTGTTGATGAAAAAAAATAAAAATAATTTAATTAATTCATTCATTTTATAAATAAACTATTGTATCTATTTTGAATGTTATATTTACCTCTGTCCATGTTGTTTCCATCTTGGCTATCAAGTACTGTTTCTTCGTCATCAGTGGTACGACGTCGATCATCCCGACGATCTCGTCTTTGTGGTGGTGGTCTACCTTGTCTTCCTCCCATGTAACCACCTGTACTTTGATGACCCTGATGGCCTTGATGGCTCTGGTGGTGACCTCCTTGATGGTGTCCTCCTCGAGGTGGCATATCACGAACTCGATCATCATTACCATCTAATGTGTCTCTACGGTTTCCTGTGTAATAAAAAAAAATATTAATAATGAGTAATAAATTCGAAGAAACAATCATTTACAAACAATTATAATTACCGGTATTGTGTCTTGCTGGGGCCCTGCCCCTTCCTCGACCTCTTGATTGTCCTCCTCGTCCACCACGTCCACCAGAATTTTCATCTGGTCCTGATGATCCACCACGTCTCGTTGGTGGAAAACTTGGCATTGGTCCTGTTGTTGATCCATGCATTACCGATCTTAATTGCTGATCAATTTCTAATTTTGCTTGTCGAATTTGTTCAACTTCCTATAATTAAAAATAATTAAAAATAATTATCTATAATAAATAGAATATATGTTAATGATTTTATTAATAAAAAATTAATTTATATACCCTTAAGCATGATAAGTGATATTCGAGGAAAACCTTGGCATTTGCAATACTCTCAACAGTGCCAACAAAAACAAAAGGTACCTGACCTTCTTCACGAGGTATTGTAGGCTGTGGTTCATTGTCACCTTCAATTTTAACTCGCACCTAAAATAACAAACAGAAATACGTCGTTTTTTTTATTTTTTAAATCATATTTACCATTACTATTTTTTTCTTTTTCGCCCCTAAAGAGAAGCCTCAAAGAAATGAATATGATGTAAAATGAAAATTTAATTTTGACCAATTCATCATATTTAAATATGAAGACTTTTTTTTTTTTTGAATAAAAAAAAAAACAAACTAAAAGAAAAAAACAAATAAAATTAATTTTATTTAAAACTTGAATTTTTTTTATACCCAATTACTACTGAACATCGAAAACATGTCTCCTACCTTTTTTAATTTTGAAAGTTTTTTTTTTCGAATATTAAATAATTTTATACGTATCTTTTGTCAAATGACTTATGTGTCAAAGCCAATTTGGAAATAAAAACTGGCCCGAGTGGTTCATGTAACATTCACATAAGTTTACGAATGTTTAATTTTACAAAGTATCTAATTTATTAATTTATTTATGTAGTTTTTCTTTCTTTTTTTTTCTTTTCTATTCAATTATTTTTGGCAATGTAAATTAACTTTTTTTTCAATTCTTGATGGTACAGATGAAATAAAGGCACAAACAGTATAAGGTAATATACTTACTCTATCAGTATGTACATTCCCACTCGAGCCAGATGTTATCTACCGAGAACAAACAATGCACTGTATGTCACATATGACAAAATTCTACAATATTATTTTTATTTCTTAAACTTTGCTTTATAATTTTTTAATTTTTTTTTCCTTTTAATAAAAAAACTATTCATGACTCTATTGAAATATTGTTGCAATAAGTAAGACTATAATTATTTATTCAATTTAAATTCCCTTGAATTATTTCCTGCAATAAATAAATTCATTGCAAAAATCAAAATTTAATTAATAAAATTAAAAAATTTTCAAAGAAACAAATAAAAAGTAATTATTTTTTTTTTCCACTAAAATTTATAATCATTTTTACAAAAAAACTTATTGCAAAAAATTCTTTCGCAAGTATGCGAGTTATAAAATAAAAATAATAAATATAAAGTTTGACAACATAAAATGTCATAAAATCAAACAAACTTTTTTTTTTTTAAATCAATAATCAAATAATAATAAAAATAATAATAAAAATAAAATTTTACTCACAACACTACTCTTGTCAACAATTTCCTGAATGTTACGACCATTTTTTCCAATGACTTTGCCAACTAAAACTCGGGGAACTTGTATGGATTCTTCACTGTACTCTAACATTGAGCGTGCTTTTTTAACTGCTTCTTGTGTCTGTACAATAAAAAAATAAATCATGTAATTGAAATTAAAGTATTAAAAGTATTTTTAAACTACAAATGATAATGATTGTATTATACCTCGCCATAAATTTTAAATGTACACGAATTTTCTTCTAATTCAATGTTTGTGATGCCCTCAACTTTTCTTGCCTGTTGAATATTTGCTCCATGTGCACCAATAGCTAAACCCATGAGATCTTCACGAACATTAAATTCGTCTGTATATCTATTTAAGAAAAAAATAAATATATATTAAATAAAAAACAACAAACGAAAAATAAAATTGACATATGTTTTGGTTCATGAGTAAATTTTCTGGAAAGCAAATGTGATTAGTTAATAATAAAATATCACATGCAACTGTACTCCATGCACGTGAGATAACGAATTCTACGAATAAATCAATAAAGTTTATTCAATACATCAAGCAATGAGGATGAAATAAATATACAAGTGAATAAACTTTGCTTAAGCTTTCATTAAAAATTGAATAGAGAAATGTTACACACGTTGTTTCGAAAAAAAAATAAAGTTATAAACAAGGCAAACTTAATGCTCTTTCTTTTATGCATGACCTATTTGTTTTTATTATTTAAATAAAATTAATTCAAGATTTGGTGATTGGTAAATAAAATTATATTTGTTATACAAATTTTTAAGTTGTTAAAATTTAAACATCAGTGTATCTCAAACATAAATAAAACAAAAAATAATCATATATTTTTTACAGAATGAAAAATTTAAATATACAAAAATAAAACACATAGAATTTTAATAAAATTAGAATAAATAAATAAATACTTTTTGTAAATAATTTTTTGAGACAGAGCCAGAGAGTCAGAATGATTATCACGCTTATTACGATCACTACAAAATAGCATTAATCAAAAATTAAAATTAAGGAAAAAATTATCAATACATTTTGCTTTGTAAAATTTAAAAATATATAATTGAATACACACGCTAGTTATTTTTAACTGAACTGCACATGTCGATAAGGCATGCACAAGTAATCATTTTGTCGTTAATCGAATTTTTTTTTTTTTTTTTTTATAAAACTTATCACGCATTTTGATGCAAAATTACTTGAACATTCACAAGTAGCAACGAGCAAATGTCTTATTTTATTTGATTAATTACTCTTTAAAAAACTTTTAATTTTTAAAATAAAAAAAATAGCACGAATTCGTGATGAGAATGGATAACATCTCACCTTGAATTATCCCTGGCTCCTGTCTCAAAGTCTGAGACACGCTGATAATTATAGTTTGATGATCTAAATTTGCTGAAATTGGAAATAAAAGTTTCAAAGTGCGCGTGCATGATAAATGATAAATTTGTTAAAATGAAGCTTGATTTTATATTATTTATTATAATAGTGTTATATAACCATGTCACCAAATTCAGATCAATGTTATTATTGTCAAATGTCATTGGCATTATTATTTTTTATTGATGAATAGAGAGAAAGAGACAGAGAAACAGAAAATTGTTTGAAACAAAAATATAGTTTAAAATGCATTTGGAGGCTGACATGTAGCTGCTCATAGATAGACAGCCGGAACATTGATACAACGAGCAGGTAAAAAATAATATATATAAGTGTATTAAAATAAAACATATCAATGCGACATGATTTTCGAAATATCGCGTAAAAAGACTTGAGTTTCTTTTCCGTTTTTTTTTCATTTAAACAATGACAAGAAAAGATAAGATAAAGTTTATTGAAAAAAAAATTTCTTTTTACTCACCCTCCTGTTGTTTGAAGTTTTGTTGACTCTAGTTGACGAGCTGCTTCTTCAGTTTTTTTCAACAAGAGAACCTTTATTCAAATAATAAATAAATTTAATTTACTGTGTGTTTTTTTAAATATAAAAAACAAAAGCTTGTTTGTTTGGTAAATCATTTGATTATATTTACCTTTTGTGAAAGATTTCGGAAGTACATTTCTTTCATCATACTACTGTGTCGTAGCATATTTTCATTACGTGATAGTAATAATAATACTCCTCTTTCTGGTATGTAACGACAAGTAGCTGCACATGTTGCTTTTTGAAATTCTTTGTGTACACCTTCTAATTTAGCACTGTAAATATAATTAGTTTTAAAAAATTATACAATGAATAATAAACAAATGTTAAATTTGAAAATCATTATACTTACAATTCTCGTATATCTTCAGGTACTTCCAATTCCATCTTGTAAAATGTATTTTTATCAATTGGTGGATTTGTATTTTTCATTCTGGTACGATCTTCAGGAACAATTTCTGTATAATTTTCCCAACCGAGGTATTCAACAACTTGAAAGTTACCTTTAATCATCTGTATAATTTATAACAATTAGTAATAATAAAAATATGAAGTATTTATTTAGCATATGTATTGATTATATTCATAAAAGTACCTTGATGATTGCCTTCCACCAACCACACGCTTCCGAGTCGTTGGCCCTTGAGTATACTTCAACTTCTTGGTCTTGTTGATATTCTGCTTTCGAGTCATTTTGTGCCGGTAATCTTACTTGAGCAAATGAAAATTTTGATTCTGGTTGCCAGCTGGAAAGATTAAATAGCCATATCAATAAATATATTTTGGAGTAATTGGTTTAATCAACAAAAGTCATTGATAAATATAGTTAAATACAATGGTTTTCTTAAAAAATACAAATCAATTTACAATTAATTAAAAATACTCATTTAAAAAACATTGTACATAAAAATATATTAAAGCAAACGAAAGCTCCAAAATGAAGAAGAAAAAAAAAAGAGAAAAAAAAATGAACAAAGGAACATGACTCAACACTCCTTTGTTTGATAAACAAATTTGTTTAAATATATCATTTAAATAGCTGTCAAATAACTTTGAAGAATATTTGATTCAAAAAATTTTTATCTAATCATTAGTCAAATTAAGATAAACAAATGGAGCTCGTCAACGGCATGCAGACTTTTCTTATATTTTAATTAAAAAAACCAAGATATATAAACAATTTTAAATAAAAATTACTTACTCATTAACAAATGCTACCAATACTTCATCTTCGAATACATCTGTGACATGTGCCTTGAGAAATAAAAAATGAAAATTTATATAAATTTGATAACAAAAATAATATAAAAAATATAAACAATATTATTTTTTTTTTTTTTTGAATAAAATAACAATGATTTATTGAATTTTTTTGTTGATGAAAAATAAATATATTCACAACACATTTAAATCAACTGATTAATGAAAAATAAAAATAAAAAAAAATACTCAACACAATTTAATATGATAAAAGTATCACAAATTAATAAAAAAATTAATGATAAAATAATAAAAAAAATCACGCCCTGTCAAACAAGAGACATGGCGTCGTAGAAGCCGCGCGTTGTCTACCACTGAAGCTCATATTAAAAGTTTAAAAAAACTTCAAAGTACACTATTTTAGTATCAATAAAAACACTCAAAATATTAATTAATTAACAATGATTATATCACTGTTTATTTTGACGTTATATTTGTTATACTTATCACATAACAAACCTTATAATACGCTCCGTTTTCGCCGCATACTTCGACTGCGAGATCCTCCATCTTGCTTATGTGTGTGACGGGAATAAATGAATCCACTACGTTACGACATGCAGAATGCATGAGAGTTTACAAGACTGTCTACTGAACTGTAGCAAAAAACTCAACTTTGTTTGATAATTAATAAATAACCAATCATCAAAATCTTTTACTAAAAGTTGCTTAACGATTGGCTATCGCAAAAATATATATATTTTTTGTTTTGTGTGTGCTGCTTTAAGTGACCAAATATTTAACTAATCTCTTTATGATAAACTCGGTCAATAAAAGGGTTTTTTTTGGAGCAATATAATCTAAATGAATAACATATTACAACTACAATTAAAGTCTAATTATTAAATGATATTATTTACAATAAATAATAATATTTATATCCAAAAAACAACTTATTTTTTTATTCAAAATAATATTGGCCACCATTTTTAATTTTAAAAAACTTGGTCGGTAATGTTTACACAAATATAATAACAATGATCAGTCATAATAATAATATTGATAAATAATTCTAGTGAATTACAATTAACAGGCATTAATTGATAATACAGTAAAATTTTCAATAGTGAGTATTCTCGTCATAAAAACAGACTGTGTTATGTGACCATTTAAGCTTAATTCTACTGACTTCTAGAGACACTGCAGTGTATTTCGACCTGTTGGCAGCTGTCATAAATGCCATAAAAATAACAAAAATAATAATAACAATAGTCATAAATAAACTAGAGAAAAAAAAACATTGATAAGTGGAGTGTAAATAAAAAGAAAAAGAGTAATCAGGTACTTGAAAATAACGAAAATTGTTTAACTTCCAATGCTGATCAGATCTGGTGGACTGGATAAAAATACCAGTCGACAATCATGTCTGAAAGTAGTGATACTGATGAATTTTTTGATGCCGAGGATGACATTACTCAACGAAACACCAGGTAATTTAGAAATTATATTAATCAAATCATCAAAATAATCCACGCCTATTTTAAAATTGAATAAACTTTTGATTACATACGTTTTGTTTATTTCTGGAGTATGTTGTCATCACTTGGCTATTTTTTTTTTGATGACATCAATGTCATATTTATTTACCTTGAAAATAAATCAACCAAATAAGTAAATGAAATTTTAAATGATTATATTTACAGACGTAGTAAAGTTAAGGAATCACTGTCACTAGATAACACACAAAATGATAAACAATTATTAACACCAATAAATCAACCAGATGACAGTGTATTTGTAAAACCAGCTGATCCAAAACCATTGGTAAAAGTAACAAATCATGTTGAGCCTGAAAGAAAATTATCAGCTGAAAAATTGGTATTTATTTATTTTTTAAATAAATTATATTATCTTATGTTATGTTATGTTATGTTATGTTATGTTATGTTATGTTATGAAAAAAAAAAACTATTATAATTAAAATTGTAAATTAGCAGGATGATGATGCAAAATCAGCAATATCAAATAAAGTTGTTAGTAGAAAAAAATTTCTTGATCTTCGTCAACGTATGGAAACTGAAGATGATGATATACCAATTAATAATTCACCACCAGATAGTCAAACATCATCAGTTGAGGGTGTTTATGCAGCTCCATCAAAAACATCACACCCATTTAGAATTATTGAACATGATACAATGAGTTTAATTAGTATGACATCATTAGGAAGAGTTGGTAGAATACTTGGAGGTGGTAGTGATGCAGCATCAGCTATTATACCACCAATAACACCAGTAACTAAAGAACCACAAGCATTAACACTAGCAACAAGTACACAAAATAAAGATGATGATTCAATGTCAGGTAAATTATCACAATCATCAAGTGTATTAACATTGTCAGGTGATATTGTACAAGATTCCAGTTCAGCTAATGGTCAAGATGATTATACATCAAAATGTGATGGTAATGTTATTTTACAAGAACCAGATGTTATTGCAAGCACTAAAAATAATGGTAAAACAATTGATTGTTGTCAACAAGAAACAGCAGCACCCGTAGCACCACCAAGAAGAAAAAAAAAATCAAAACCACAAACACCAACTGATCTTGCTGTAAGAAAATTAAAATAGTATACTTATTATATTATTTTATTATAACTCATTAAAATTTAATGACATTCATAATTATTTTTAGCCAACAACTGCAGGAGGATCAAAGCCCCTATTGTTATTGCCAAGTCCAGCAAGTACAATTGAATCAATAACACGTGAATTTGAACATTCATTAGACATTAGATCAGCCACTAAGGGTCAGTACGTCGTTAAGCCTCAGGCAAGTTTTACTAGAAGTAATTACGTTCTTTACTTCAAGGACGAAAAAATACCAGTTCAACTATCACCCTCGAAAGGATTTTTACTGGCACATCGATTCGATCGGGTCAGTGTTGAAAAAAAAAAAACATACAAAAACAAAAAAGTAATTACGAGTTGTTTTGTGTTAAATAATATTTGGTATTAAGTAATTTTTTATTTGCAGTTTATTTTATAAATTTGGTGGTATATGATTTGCTCTAATTATTTATTATTATTTTAATGTTAAATGGCTTTTGAATTTATTTTTTCTTTGTAGATATTTATTGCTAAATTGTGCCAGTAGATTCCCACTAGTATCTCTCGTATAATCCCATTAATTAATTTTTTTGTTAAATAACAATGTAGTATTTTAATTTAATATTATGTAAAATAGGATGATGATAAATCAAAAGCACAAGGGCCATCACTTGATGATCTTGAAAGATTAGAAAGAATGAAAGCTGAAATATTGAATCTCCGATCAAGTCATAAATCAAGTAGTCCATATGGTTCAATATCAAGTAATAGTATTGGAAGATATTCTCTTGGTCCACAAAGAATACCTGGTATGATACCGCATGGTTCACGTGAAAGACGCAAATCTGCTGGTGACCAGGATATGGTAAAACAATTAAATATGTTTGTAAGAACTAGAACAGACTCAGGAAAACGTTTAACTGATATGGTAATAATAATTTATTTATATTATTTAACAAATATATTGGCTATTGTTGTTGTTGTTGTTGTTTAATTGTTATAAATGATTTTTTTGTCTTTAGGAAATATTGGAACAAGTGACTGTATTAAATCTTGATACTGGTGAAAGAGTACCATTGAGTATTGCCGAGGATAAATTACCACAATGTATGAATCCGTTGTCTTTACATATAATGCGTTTAACATCAGAGTATGTTAGTAATTCGAGTTTAGATAAAGAAAAAGAAAGTGATGAAGAAAGTGTTGATAGTAAAATGTCATCATTACCACCAGATGAAGATGTTGCTGTTGGTCGTGTACGTGAAAAAACTCGAAAATTGAGACGTTTTCTTGGTTCAACAGTTAAAAAAACAATGAATAAAGCAAAATCAATTGCACAAGAAGTATCACATGCTCGTCATAAAGAAGATGTCATGGATATTGTTGATGATGTTTATCCAGGTGAGCCACAAGTTATTAAATTAAAAGCATCAAATAGTCATAAAGGGCCATATGAATTTTCATGTTTACAACATGTACAAGATTTAAGTGGTGAACATGTTGGTCCAGTTTGGTGTATGAAATTTTCAGCATGTGGTAGATTATTAGCAACTGCTGGACAAGATCGTGTATTAAGGATATGGATATTACGTGATGCATTTACATATTTTCAAGATATGAGAACAAAATATAATGCTGAAAAAGTTAGTCCAACACCATCACAAGAATCACTTGTATCACAACAATCACTTGAAGATCCAAATGTTGCTGCAAGTGCATTGAGTGAAATTGAAGGTACAAAAAGTCCATTTATGCCAAAACCATTTTGTATGTATACTGGCCATACATCTGATTTACTTGATGTATCATGGTCAAAAAATTATTTTGTATTATCATCATCAATGGATAAAACAGTTAGACTATGGCATATATCAAGAAAAGAATGCTTATGCTGTTTTCAACATATCGATTTTGTAACAGCAATTGTATTCCATCCTCGTGATGATAGATATTTTTTATCTGGTTCATTAGATGGTAAATTAAGATTATGGAATATACCGGATAAAAAAGTCGCTGTATGGAATGAAGTTGATGGACCGTCAAAGCTAATAACAGCTGCAAATTTTTGTCAAAATGGTAAATTTGCTGTTGTTGGATCTTATGATGGACGTTGTATATTTTATAATACTGATCAATTAAAATATCATACACAAATTGATGTACGATCAACAAGAGGTAAAAATTCACGTGGTAGAAAAATAAGTGGCATTGAACCAATGCCAGGTGAAGATAAAATATTAGTAACATCAAATGACAGTAGAATACGTCTTTATGATCTCAGGGATTTAAATTTATCATGCAAATATAAGGGTTACGTTAATGTTAGTAGTCAGATTAAAGCAAGTTTTAGTCCAGACGGACAATATATTGTTGCTGGTTCAGAAAATCAATGTATTTATATATGGAAAACACATCATGATTATTCAAAGTTTTCAAGTGTAAGACGTGATCGTAATGATTTTTGGGAAGGTATTAAAGCTCATAATGCTGTTGTAACATGCGCTGTATTTGCACCAAATCCAGATACAATTATACGACAAATTGAAGCACGTGAACAGTGGGAAAGACGTGATGATGGTAAAAATTTTAAATCTGGTGGTGGTGCAACAGCAAATCCAGTTGATCCAGTTGTTGAACAAAGAACAAAAGGTTGTGGTGGTCATGTTTTAGTCAGTGCTGATTTTAATGGTTGCATTAAAGTTTTTTTAAATAAAACTAAACCAAAGCACAGTTCACTTCCTGCATCAGCACTTGCGTAAAAGAAAAAAAACTTTTTTATTTTATATAGGTAATTTTCTGATGCAGTTTTATTTATTTTTATTTATATACATATTATATTTTTTTTTTTTTCCCGATATTTGGAAATAAGTAAATGAATTTTTTTCATGTTTTATTTATGACTAGAAAGAGCAAGATGATTTTTTATTTTTTTTTTTTCACGTATATTAAAATTTAATAGAATTTTTTTGATGCTGGAATTTAAATAAATGATAAATTTTATTTATTAATTTGTCTACTCAACTATTAAATAATCGCCTTGTAGATTTATTAAACATTCGAGTCATTCAACTGTGTCTATTTACACTACGTCACATAAATAATAGCTTCCACTCCCAATCACCCAGCAAAACACTTGAATCATTCGAGGTTTATGTTTAAATTGACATTGGCTTTTGTGTAGAATAAACTGATGATGGAAATGAAAAAAACGCACATTGTTATTAACATAAATTTAACTCGCTTTCTTCGTCAAACTTTTGTGCAATCAACACACATATTATGATGCAGTGACAAATGCCTTTATTTACACTTTAACTGCATTAAAATAAATGAAATAAATAAATGAAATAAATAAATGAATAAATAAATAAATAAATAAATAAATAATGATGATGAATAATATTACTGGTTTAATATCGATGTTTCATTCATTATGATGACTTTTATATTTGATCATGTACGAGTTCGAAAAAAAAAAACAAACAAAAGAATAAAAAAATTAATAGAAATAAAAAATTAAATTGATGTATGCCTTTCAAAAGCAAATGATTAATCGACAATAAGAATCACCAATTAATTTGACAAACTAAAATCAATACCAGCGTGTCTCTATTTTTTATTTTATATTACTACGTATACATTTATATTTTGCTTTTTTTTTTTTTTTTCGTGTAGGCCGTATAGAAAGTAATTTGACTGTGCGTATCGTTTGACGTTTGATAGATGAAGCTCTATAAATTTCGATAAAGCAATTGACCTCAAAAAGAACAGGAAAAAAAAGGACATTTAAAATACTTGATGAATAAATAATGAATTCAAAATTATAATAATTATAAAACAATACAACAACTGTGTGAATTACTACAAGTACTATATACTTTGTCAATTATTTAACCGCAGTTTTATCTGCATAGTTGAATTTCTTATATATAATATTTAGGAACAAATTATTAAATTTAAAAAATAGACTAGGTGAAGAAAAAAAAAAAAGAGAAAATTTAAATGTACGGATAATGAATTACAAAAAAGAAAGAAAATTTACATATTGAAATATAATTGAGTCTGTGGAAAAAAAGAAAATTGCAGCACGTTAATTGATAAACATTTTAAAAAATGAGAAATATTAATATCGAACGATGTTATGGATCATTTATTTTATTTTTTTTTTGTAGCTCAAGTTTTATAAAAAACGAAGCGAAGATATGTTTTATTATTTTGGATTCTATTCTAAATTAAAAGAAAAAAAAAAAATTATTTGTGTGGTTGTATATTTTGGAATCAGGTCAACAAAATGCATTGGTTACCATCGATTGATTGACGCTACATACAAGTGTAAGACACACCGCTGGCTATTATTGTAAATAAGAGATGGTACTAAGTTTACTATATATGTTGTTAAGTATAATAAACATAATAAAAATTATTCCCTCAAAAAAAGTCTATTAAAATCTTTTATAAAAGACAACTTTATTTCAGCAAACTTCATAACGAGTTGGAAATTTTCTCTTAAACGTTAATTAATGACAGCACTATCTGTTATTTTTCTCAACGAACTATAAGTGAAATTTTTCCTAAAAACGTTGAATATATATAATGTTATTATTACGTTGAATATTAAAAGTTTTCTGCTATTTGTTTTTCAGCGGGAAACATTGACCTTAGTCTAGCCTGACATTGTTACCTTTCCAATCTACGATAAAAGTCGTACGAATAAGTAGTATATATAAGTGAATGATGTACAGACACATATAGAAAGACTGTCTCAAGTGATATAGCACTTTATTTGGTTTTCAATAACATAAACGTATGCGACATCAGTTAACATTAGTTTCAAGCAATACTATGATGCATCATCATTAGCATCAACAACGTGATAAGTGTAGGTCATACACTCTAGCATCAACTAAGTATATAATACCAGAAAATAACTAAAATACAAATAAATTATTTACACACGTGAATGAGGAAGAAGATGAATGTTAGGTCGGTCACTCGGTCGATTCCTCCGATCATTGAATACCACACGTTTTATTCTCAACACATTTGTTTCAACATAAATAGTGTCAATTTGTGTGTGATACTCTACAATAACATTTAGTTTTTATTTGAGCAATTTTAAATGCTTTTTATATTCAAAAATATAATTTATTAATTTTTTTTTACGATGGAATGCACGTGTCAGACGTGTTCAATATATTGCATCAATATATGTGGAACGAGACCACCCAAACTGTCCCATCCATAAAACTTTACCCCCTTCTTTTTATTTATTCCTCACTTGAACCATTTATTTTTTCAGCTCTTGGATCCACAAGAATGACGAAAACGTGCCCTGAAAACTTATATATAAATTTTGTTTTTGTATTTTTTTCACATGAAAATAGATGGACAGTTATATACAAAATGTGTCGACCGCATTTTTAGCTATAATAATTTATGGTCTAATCATTTGTGTAAATTTTGCGTTTACGTAAACATTAAAATTTTATTTATACTTTTAAACATAAAAAAAAAAAAATTAAACACACCTATAGGTACCATATATATATATGCATTCTATAATTTTAATAATCAAGTAAATAAATAAATCACAAAACTTGATTTTGTGAAAATAATAAAAAAAATATATACAGGAAACTTTTTTAGCTGTTGTATATATATAAAATTTGGGTTTATACATATAAACCCAAAAATTATTATCAGATAAAAATTTAAATATTTATTTTCTTTAAATTACAAGATGATGAGATTAAAAAAAAATAAAATAATAATAATGATATTGATCCATTGAAACATGATGGTTGATAAAAACTAAGAATAAAAAATAAAAATTCCCATTGAATAAACATATTAGTTGGCCACTTGTTTCCCACCACATGTGACCATCTGAATTTGTGTCAAGTTCGGAAAGAGGAGACGATTAGGATGGTGGCATTTGAGAATGGGACAATTGTGCCAAACGGGAAAGGCCAAGAAAAACGAGAATTGTATCTGAATCTGGCAATTGAAGAGGAGAAAAATAAATGTGATGATGATGATGGTGATGATAATGGTGGTGGTGATGGTGGTGATGGTGGTAGTGGTGATGGTCCAATACAATAGTAAAGCAAAATACCTATAAATGAATGAATACATACATGTTAAAATAAATATATAAAAAATATTGGTGGTACCTCTCTCAAGTGAAATGAGAAGATCCAAATAGAGGGGAGAGTATCAAAAATAGTTGACTGGGTGGTGGATCAAATATCTTTAAGTATATATACACGTGGGGGATGTATACACTCGTACCAAAGTTGTTCATGAAGGATATTGTGTGTATTTGCCGGTAACACGAGGGAAGACCTATATAACTGTACCATCGTGTCTGGGTCAGGGGGCGGGACACCACGACGTTATAGTATACACTGTATATCGGACAGGTGTATTTCATTCCAACTCGACGACTTACCGTGTGCACGCATCATCATCATTATCATCATCAACATCATCAACAATATATTATCATCAAAATTCATCGGTAACTCTAAATACAATTCAGTCTTCACACTACTGTCTTTGGATTAGTTGTGTTTATCAACAAATTGAAAACAATTTCCTTTAAACGTGTTTAGTTTGTTAAAATAATTTAATTGTTTGAACAATTGTGTGGAACAATAGTGTATACACGTGAATATATTTTAGTGAAGTGATTTGCCAAGTTCTACACGAGTTTCTGATCTTTTTTTTCAAAGGTATTTAGAAAATTTTTTTATTTACATTTATAATTTAAGTATTTTAACACATCAAGTGTCTGTATAGTTTTTAATGGCAATACATATATTTAGGTATTAATTTATTTATATAAAAAAAAAAAAATAAATGAATTGAAATGTCGTTTATTTGTTGAATACATTGCGAGTAAAAAGGATAATTGCAAAAAGAGAGTAAATGATGAATAATAATTACGCACGTGTCCGGTCTATTAGCACACGTACTACACGCTCGATTGCATCGTTAAAAGCTCATCCCTATATATTTGCAAGTAATCATTATCGTCATAGTTATGTATGTATATACAAGTATATGCGTTTATGCATTATTATTAAATTCATACGAAGCTTCTGCATTTCTGATGATTTAATGATCCACACATGTTATATACATACAGTCAAGTTTAATTAGCCACGTACCAACGATTAAGTTATATTCTCTTTGAGTCGTTGGAAGGCTCGTTATCGCCTCATCTCTCACGTCCACACATACTTCCTTCCATAACTCAAAAATCCTTTTTCCGTTTCATCAACATCATTCAAAATATATAACTCACTCGTTTTTTATTCTTTCCGTTTCATTTTGTAAATCAAATTTTTATTTTTTTCTCGTGTTTTTCATTAACCTCGATTTGAATATACATAAAAAAAGCCGACCATTATTGCTAAGGAATATTTATCTTTTTTTTTTTTTTTTTTCTCTTCATGTCCACGAGAATTTGGAAGCAAATAAAAAGAGTATATATTATATCTTTAAAAATTCAGCTTCCCCCCCAGGGACAACATGACCATCGACCAATAAAAACCGTTATTTGTATTTGGCAGTTACCCAATTTTATTCCCGCGTGCTCATTTTTCTGTATTATGCATGTATGCCCAGTCTATATGATGACCGGTAAATGTCAGACCAAGTAAAAACAAAAAATTCATAAATAACGAAAAGGAATAATCATTGGCATCAATACCCAGTTCAGTATACATTATTTTGAAAAAAAAAAAAAAATGAGAATTTATTGAAATTAATCGAATAAAAATAAAAATAAATAAATTTTATAGCCATAGTTGTGTGTGACAAAAAAAAAAAAAAAGTTGTATTCCTAAAATGAAATTCAATGTTAAGGAATTTTTATTTGTGTGTGAGATGGGTATGTTATGCTTATCTGGCACTGCCCTCCAGTCATTCTTGATCAATCCGATGACCCGTTGCTTCCAGGACAGGTTCGCACCATTCGTGAGTTGGTCTTCTTTTAGCTCTTCACCGACTCACTTATGGTACTTATTCGTATCCTCAAGTGTGTCTGCGTCGAGGTCCCGTAAACTAAACCCGACTTGACAACTTCTGTTATCCCAATAAAGTAATTTATCGCTCTTATAAGTTCTATTTATTTTTTATTTCAAGTTGGTGTTCTTTATCAATAATTATTTATAAATTTATTTTTTCGGCTACACCATGTGAGTAATCGCGTGAAAATAAATTTTCTGAAAGTAGGTTCGACGAGAGTAAAGTTTGTTATTTTGTAGGTCGCATATTGTGCACGTGTTTTACCCGCAAGGCACATATCGTATTTATCAAATTGGCTATTTCATGTTTAGCTTTTTATTTTTATTTTATTTCTTTTCATAGACATATGTATGTTTATGCAAAAGTATTTATAATCGCAAGTCCTACTTTCTTCAATTTTTCATTGTCGTTTAGACGTATATTTAATGTCTAAAATAAATTTGAAAAATAATAGAAAAAAAAACAATAATAATAGTAAGATAATTTGTACAAATTGCATGACTGTTAAAAAAAAAATTATAATAATAATTACAATACTTGATGAAAAAATCAAATAATAATAATTTTGTTTTCCACTTTTATATCTTTTCGATATGTTATTTATTTATTTATTTTTTATTTTCAATACCTCGTGACGAAAAATAACGGCAATGCGGAATTTGGGACAGGGCATTTTGCGTATAGAACCGAAAATCATCGAAATAAAAAAAAAATAGGGGTCAGCCGCGCCCTTTCAAAAGCTTTCTCCCCACTCAAATAATAACGTTTTTTTTTTTTCTCTATTTTATTCTCAAGTACTATTGAATCCTGTTTGTGAAGCGTGATAAACACTGATCAAACAAGTCTACATATTTTGTCGTCACTCTGCTAATCGTTGACCAGTACCCCGAAGAAGAGTTTTATATCTTCAAGACATTTATGGTATTATCAAGTTTAAATATATTCCATACACAACCCTGTTATTTTTCTGTTTACAATTATAAGCATTATTCTGCTTAAGAATAAAATTTATTTACACACTTTTTTGATATTTATTTAATCCATTTAACTTCATCAAGCTCACTGATTAAATGATGCATTATTATTTTTTTTTTTTCATTCTTCAATTTTAAGATGATTTTTTTACTGCTTCTTTGGGATTTCTTTTTAACAACCGTTAATGATCATAAAAGAATAAAAAAAATGACCTGAAATGGGTTTTTTTTTTTGCTTGTTTTCTTCATTGGGTATATGGGCTTTTGAGTTTACTTTACGCTGAGAATTGAGCAAATGAAAATAAAAAGAGAATATTATATATAAAATATAAAGATAGTTGATTTTTGGGTGCACTGAGTTGTAAAACGATTATCGTAAACAACAATTCGCTAACGATCCTTTTGGGTGCATCATCATATAAGAAATAAAGGCGACGACGACAACGTGCACAGTACAAAACAAGATCCAAAGAGTTCTCTTATGTATGCCCCATTATTTCGAATACCACGTTTATACCGCAGTATTATATTGCGGTCTAACTATATATATATACATGAGGGTATGGTTTTAAAAAGATGTGCCGGCAATTTCAGCAATAGTGTACTTTAAAGCGGCAGCAGCAAATACAAACTCCAGAAGGAACATAATTATACAGGGTCTTGAATATCGCGACTTGTGGCCAATTTTACAATGTACATTCAAAAGTGCCCAATCAAAATCAATCGACCCGGCAACGCCTTTTTACTTGGCGCTTAACTGGAAATCATGTTATAAACATTCCCACGTGATTACAATTGTTTCAACAACTTATAATAAACCAAAAAATAAAAAAAATACACTTAACCGATAATTGCTTATTTTTTTTTATAACACACTAACTTTTATTATTATAATAAACATTGTACTTGTATATACCAATGTGTTTAAATTTATATTTATTTTTATAATACAATATTATTATTTTTTTTTGTTTACAGCAATAATTGGAAGAATATTTTTTCGACTTTTTGGTCACCGTGGATGTCAACACGGAATGCGGTTAAATAGTCTCATTCTAGTATGTCTCCTACTCGGAGGGGTAAGTTATCAAGATGAATTAAAATAAAATTTAACATTTATATAAATGAAAATGAATTAATGACACCGGATATCCGTATGCTAAAAAAGTTTTCTCAGAATTAAAAATATAATGATGATAAAATGATAATAATGAAAAGAACGAAAAAAAAAATGGAGATGTATATCGATGAGAGTTGTGTGTTAAGGGGAAAGGGGCTGCACATGGCCAGACATAATTACAGCATTGTAACCCAGATATTGCAAGCGGCAAAGACGAGCCCAATGCCGTTATACCCCGGTGCCAAGTTGACCCAGAGCTAAGGGCGACACAGCCACATGGAATCAACAAACATATACAATAACGACAAGAAGAATTGCCAATGCACCGGTTAGTTGTACCTTGAAATAGGTGCTTGTCTCTCCTTCCCTTCTTTTTCCATCACAAATATCAACTGCCAAGTTAAGTCCCTGAGATTATATTTCTGCCTACTGCTTGTTGCACTTCATATGGAGAAATGGATTGCAATAAGACTTAAGTTCCGCGAGTCAGATGAGGCAGGGAGAAATGAAGGAAAAAAAAGAATAAAAAAAAGAGGTACAAACGTCTTCCAGGGATCCCACGGGCCATTTCCTGTCTACCACCCTGCTCTCTTCTCCTTTTGGCAACCCGCGCACGAATGTAAAGAATTTTTTTTTTTTCCTTCTGCAAAAAGAAAATAATAAAATAATAAAGAAAGGGGATAAAACAAAAAATCTAAAGATTCTCTCTTTTATCATGTAAAATCAGGAATATAATACGGTGGTATTTAAATTTTTTTTTTATTTTTCTCTTTAAGGTGAGCTGAACCCCTCACCTTCCGTTCGACCTCGACCTTTTCTCTTATATGTACTCTTGTAAGAGAGGTCGTCACACTATACTACTTGTCGACACCATACACATCAATTTTATAGTAAAATAACTCCCGTTTTTTTATTATCTCCCCGTCTTTGTTTTATTTATTTTTTTGATTTATATTTAATCATAAACCATGAACACAATTGTTTGAAAATAATTATAAACATACAAAATTTATATGGTTTCTGGGACATTCGCGATAAGAATCTATTCCAAGTTTCGAATTAATGTTAGAATGCTTAGAAAAAAAAGATGAATAATGATGATGATAATAATATCAAGTTTTAGAAAAATGTCTTTAGAGGTAAACCGTTCGATAGCCACTTAAAAATTCCGGTGTCATGTTGTACCCGTTTCACATCATTAAGAAATCAGTTATTCTTGCGAGGTCACACCACGTGTCCTCACAGTTTGCCAACGCCTTTTACTTCACCCCTGTAGTGACAAAAAGGATTTGCCAATAATTTCAAACACGCAAATACATTAAATTATATTAATCAAAACGAGTTTAAATAAATCCATTTACAAAATATACGCTTGTTAGTTTATTGGAGTGTAGTCATTTGAATTGAGATAGCAGTGTTTAGTCACGAGTCATTGGAAGTTGACCGATTGACCCGCAGGGCAAAGTCATGGTGAAAAAAATAAACACAGACAAACACACACAATTTAATCCGTTATGCCCGAGGGTCACCTGTGACGTAATCCGCATTCAGAAGACAACTTGTGATCTTATTCCAGAGGGGGCTATAGCCCCCCGTTCATATAAAACGCACTGTTTTTTTTCCTTCTTCACTCTACTCATTTTTCTTTATATTTTTATTTTCTTCACATCCCGTCAACCTTGATTCGACTTCTTTTGCCATATATCATCAGGTTCCTCGTCTTCATGGAATACCGGGAGACAGGTTTATTTCTCGTCTGGATAATGTTGATGCGAGAATTCCATGTGACCTTAAAAGCATCTAGGGCCATCAACATTTAATTGCTCTTAAAAATTACAAGCAATTTATTACATTTTACTTAATTTTCTATTTAAACATTTATCATTATTTTATTTTTTTTTTTCTTATTTTGTTTTTAGGTGACAGGAGCTGAAGAAGTTGAAGTTGTCGAGGCGATATCCAGTGAAGAAAATCGAAATGATAATACGGGAATGAATCGACAAGACACTGATTCAAATACAGTTGATCAATTGGCTTTAGAATCATTAAATGATAAAGAAAATACTGGTACATCATCATCAAATCAATATAAAAATGTTGGTTTACGTGGACATCCATTGTCATTACCACCATCACGAGGTAATATTGGCTTATCACAGCATCAATCAGTAGCTTATCATGGACCACCACCGCCACTTCCTGGCAAACAACAACAACAACAACAACAGCAACAAACTGAAGCTATGGATAAAATGTACAATACAGCAAGTGGTTCGAGTGGTGAACCTTGGCCAGCAACAACACCCGATATGCCAAAAATAGTATCACTTGATGTTAAATGTGAAAAAAATTTAATGAAAGTATTTTTAGGTTTTGATAAACCATTTTATGGTATTGTATTTAGTAAAGGACACTATAGTAATTTAAATTGTGTACATTTACCAGCTGGACTAGGAAGATCATCAGTTAATTTTGAAATTGGTATACATACATGTGGTACTGTTGGAAATACAGAAAATGGCTTGTATGGTTATGGTATTGAATCTGGCTCTGGTACATATTTTGAAAATATAATTGTTGTACAATATGATCCACAAGTACAAGAAGTTTGGGATCAAGCAAGAAAATTACGTTGTACATGGCATGATTTATATGAAAAATCAGTAACATTTAGACCATTTCCAGTTGATATGTTGGATGTTGTAAGAGCTGATTTTGCTGGTGATAATGTTGGTTGTTGGATGCAAATACAAGTTGGTAAAGGACCATGGGCATCTGAAGTATCTGGATTAGTTAAAATTGGTCAAACAATGACAATGGTTTTGGCAATAAAAGATGATGATTCTAAATTTGATATGTTAGTTAGAAATTGTATGGCACATGATGGTAAACGTGCACCAATACAATTAGTTGATCAAAAAGGATGCATAACAAGACCGAAATTAATGTCTAGATTTACGAAAATTAAAAATTTTGGCGCGAGTGCATCAGTATTATCATATGCACATTTTCAAGCATTTAAATTTCCCGATTCAATGGAAGTACATTTTCAATGTACCATACAAATATGTAGATATCATTGTCCTGATCAATGTTCAGAAAGTGGATCTTTAGATTCAGCTCCAGGTTTACTTGAAAATCATCATCCGGATGTTGGCTATGGTATTCCACCACCATTACCACTTGAAGCATATCTTCAAGCAGCTGCTGGTAGACCACGAGATGAAAGAAGAAGAAAATCTCGAGAAATAAGTGATAAAAGTAAAAAACAAACATCGCCTAAAAATATTGGTGTTAATCGTATAATAAGAGTTGTATCAACTGGTGATTTAACATTTGCAATTGATGAATCAAATGACAATACTACAACATCAGATGAAACAATGATTTTTCCAGTACGTGATAGCGCACCAGGATCAACCATGATATGTATGACAACACCTGGATTTGTCATAACATTAATTATTTTACTTGGAATATTATTAGCATCATGTATATTATCAGCATATTTATGGATTCGTTTACGTCCGTTTGCAAAAAAAAAATGTATCGTTGCTGCTGCATACAGTGTTAACAAAAAACAAATGCAGCCAAAAACATGTTTTTATTCTTAGTTAATTCACTATCGAAATATTATATCACATAATTTATTTGCTACCGAATTGACGTCGTTTTTAAGTCTCATGGTAATGTCATGTACAATCACTAAAATATTTATAATCATCATCATCATCATCATCATCATCGTCGTCATCAAAGGAACAAATGTTTTAGCGATGTCATATTATGACAATTTTTTATACATATATTTATAGTAAATAAATAAAACTGAAATAAAAAAAAAAAATAATAAAAGTTGTGTCACATATATGTATGACATTTCCATGGGACATAATAATTTTGTGTTGCTGGGAACTTTCGTTCTACCTCTTTTGTCGCAGACCGTGCTTGGCTTGTGAATGTCGTGATGTACGTGGCGCACTAGAGGCTATCAAGTACCGTGACAAAAGCACGATTCCATATACACATATATATGCTGATATAAATACACAAGATGTATGAAAGAGTATATATATAAAAAATAAAATAAAAATATTTAGAAAAAAGAAGAAAAAAAAGATAAAAAAACATAGCAGTATTTACACGTACATAAAAGACAGCAACCTGCATTCACATATCATTGAAATTGCTAAATGCACCGCCACATGACCCCGAAGAAGAATTCACTGACCCTAGAATTGTGAGGGGGTCAGTGAGTCAACGTAATTGTATGGATTCGTGCTTTCTAGAATTGAAAAATAAAACAAATTATATTAATAACAATAATAACATTATAATATTAATAATAAAAAAAAATTAATAATAATAATAATAAATATGTGTATGTTGACCTTGTCATGAGACGCAATCAATTTGTATATTGAGCTAAAATGCACACGATTACGATTCGTCAACTGATTAGTCAAAAATAGAAGAATACAATTAAATAGTATTTTTCATATTTTATTTAATACGCAGGGTCATTTGATATGGTGTCTATTATAAATATAATAATAACTATATTTAAATTATTTAGACTGTCGAGGATCCATTAAATTTAACAGTTAAAAGCTGATAGATGTATGTAGAAAATAAATAAATCTTTTTGGAGATAATTTTCTCCATCTTTGCCTCTGTGTATCGGTAATTTAAAAAAAAAAAAAAACGGGTGGATACACAAGTGCCTGGTAAATAAAACTAATTATATATAAATACACATTTAAAACAAAAAAGAAAAAAGTAAAAAAAAAAACAATGTACAAGTTATTATTGTAATTAAATGGTATAATCGTATTGAGAATAACAATAATTAAAAGAACAAAAAAAAAAAAAACAAATTTAGCTGAGATGATTGTTTCAAACTGTGGTGAAAAAAAAAATACTATATACAGGTTGATGTTGTTTTATTTTATTCGTGGTGAAAAATAGCTAGAAGGGTTGAAAAAGATGAAAAAAAAATGCAATAAAATTCGTGGTAGGACCGCCTTGAATCACCTGGGGATAACATCTCACCTTTAAATCGTTTTGTCTGCCGAAAAAGCTGTGTGTGCCACTTTCACCATAACGTCAATTATCCTGTTCCATCAGGGTGCGGTGTACTACAATGAATGTGTACACCAAAAGGGACCGCCCATAAAGAATCCGATCAATAAAAAATAAAAAAAATAAAAAATAACCACGTGCCCCTATGCACTTTTCGTTTATAAGACCGAATAATTTCTCACAATTCACTTGTACACGCACTTCACGAAAAAATATTTTTATATGATCTCTTGGTATCAGTTAAATTTTAAGGTTCCTATATATATACAACACACAACTACACCTAATTTGTGTTATTAACATACAAATTGCTGGATGAACAGATAAATCGTTTAAAGCCTGTCGGCAAAAGACACCGTTATTCGTATGTTGAAAAGAAAAATATAAAAAAAAATATTTAAAAAAACGAAAAAACAAATTGTGAGAGACGAAAAATGCTAAATTATTTTTAAATATATGCAAAGTTAATTTTTTTGATAAAATATTTGACAAGATATACGTTAATATATTTTGTATATTAATCTTATCATATTCAGTGTGGTAATAATAAATATTTGCTCAAATTCATTAATTAATTCATAGTCAGTTATTACATTTAACGATTTACCATTTATGAAATATTCTGATGAGACACTATTATTATTTTTAAAATAATGTTCAGCTACTTTTGATGTATACGCCAACTATGTACAATTAATTCTTTGCCTTAAGATATATATATATTTTCATACATTGTATTAATTTTCATTGTTTATTCATGTACGTTTTTTTTTTTCTATCGAATGTAAATAAAGTGATTTTGATCAAGGTATTTTTTGCATTTATTATTAACAAATATGTATTTAATTTTATATTTAAACGTCTAATTATATGTATAAATGCAGAGGTGATGAAAAGATGAAAAAAAAAATAAAAATAAAACAACGAAATTGAGCGTTAGATAATTTTTAAAAACTAAATACTTAATAAGTCATTCGTTTAAAAATATATAACATAAACAAAATAAAGGATCAAAAATAAAAGAACGAAATAAAATGAAAAATTGAAGCACCGAGTTGACAACTACTGTAACTTAAAAATAATTAATAATATAGATTTAATTTAATGTAGAGTTATTGATGAATAATATTAATTAATAGACAAATAATTATCAATATAAATTAATAATAATATATAAATAGAACCAATCTTACAAAAACCATTTATATCATTTATACGGATAGCTTTGTTATGCGGACTCCAAACAGGATCGATGAATAACTTGTTGCTGAATATGATCGATCCATCAGAGTTGAATACTGACTAAAAACTCAAAATTGTTTTAAGTAGAATAAAAAAACCTTCAAATAAAACGCTCATCCTATTGTAAAAGAAAAATTAATGGGTATAACTTAATAATTATATGAGAATTCAATTATTTTCTATTGTAAAATAATAATCTCTAGACTCGGTCTTTTTTTTTTTTTTTTTTTTTTCGCTTCTTCATTTTTTTTTAACGCGCTTAAGATACTTTGTACAGTATTATTGCACATTGTCGCTCTTGACGGCATTGGTTTGCTTATTTATTTTGTTTTTTATATATCGACAAAGCAGACACTCCTCTCGTCTCACAGTCTCGAGGATGATGCTTCCAAGATATTTCATTGTAAAAGAAAATGAGAAAATGAAAAAAAAAAAAAAGAACATCCTCAAGACACGTACTAAGTTGATTTGTTTTTTTAAAAAAAAATACTTATTTTTTCTTTCTTTTTTTTGATTATGGATTTTTTTTTTTTTTTATAATTTGACCTCACTCAACCGGATTTCCGGTGACTTCTTGTTTCTGAATTCTCTGTTCATGCTGTTGTGCACGAGGAGTACATCTGACTCGTAATAATCCGTAAGGTAGCCAGCCATTAGCAACAACAGCTTGATTCTTTTGATTTCCTGCTTTTTCACGTTGCACCTGTAGTCTGTGAAGCATCGCACCAGCAACTAATGCCGATAGTACTGCTGATAATGCAACAATAATAAAAAGTGCACTAAAACCTGGCATTGGTAGACATATACCATAAACAACTTCTTCTCTAATTCGTCCTTGAAATACAGTTACAGCTTCAGCATGTGTATCAGGACTAAATGCAAGATCAGCTTCAGATATAACTTCATAAATACCACTAACACCAACATCAGCTGATCTTACTTTACGATCAGATATTTTTACTGAACGTCGTCTACGTGTACTACCATTTGATGATATTGTGCTTACTGTTGCATCGTCCTCCTCTAAATTTCTTGGTCCATGGGGAAATTGTTCTTCACCCTCGTAACGTGTTACTCTTGGTGGATCTTGCTGTAATTATTAAATAAAAAATACACATTAATGCTTGTTCTATTATCAAATAAAATAATAAAAATAATTACCAAAAATGGATGTGTTATTTCTGGTTCATCTGGTCTAGCTTCATCAGGTATTTCAATAATTGGAGCTGGATTATGATTGTTGCTTGTTTGTGCTTGTGCTTTTGGTGATGATTTTTCAACACGTAAAAATTGTCCACCAATTGAGGCCATCTCATCACCATTTTGTATAATATCATCATACAGTGATGTGTCATCTACTGTTGTGGTTTGAGTTGTTTGTGGATAAAGCGGTCTTCCAGGATGATCATTGCGGTCTTGTATATAATGACCAGGTGCAGAATTTTGTTGACAGTGATCCAGGCAACCGTGTCTACATATTTCAACCTGCATAAAAAAATAATATTATTTAAATTTTCATTTAAATATTAATATGTATTTTTTTTTTCATTTAAAATTACAAATAAATAAAAATGAAACCACAAAATACAAAAGAATATAATAGCTTTTTTTTTTTTTTTGCATTTTTACATAAGTTTAGATGGAATTTTTGCTTTGCATAAACTAATAAACTCGACAATGACAATGACAAAAAATTATCATACAATGACTATTGAAAACTTCTGTATTTGTTGGTAATTTAAATAATTTTTTTTTCTTATATAAATAAATATTTGTCACGCACCTTGCATTTAATATGTACACTAAGTGCATCAGGAAATTTAAATGCATGAAAGAAAGCATAAGTAATGACTGTCGCACGATCATCAGAACCACGTGCTTTTAAAAATCGACTGATCATCTTTGGTCTCAGCACGCAACCAAGTTCATCACTTAATTGTATTGTATGTCCACCACCATCTGATGCAACGCATGATTTAACACGCATGTCAAATTCACCTTTGAATAACAATAATAAAATAAAATTAAATAAAGTAAAAAAAAAATATAAATAAATAATAAATTGGTACTCGTGAAAAATAATAATTTAACTGAAAAAAAACAATTACCTCTGTAGTCGTTTATGGCAACGACCAGTGTAAGCGTTGAGCCAAGTGGTACAATACCGGATACGGGCGGTGCCCAAGGCCCTTTACCATGCTGAATCTCCATCCAGCAGTCAACATTATCACCTGCAAAAGATGACATGAGTATAGAGAGAAATAATATAAGAAAAAAAAAAAGAAAAGCCATTAAAATAACTGAATAAATGAGATGAAAAAGAAAAAAAGTTTATCCTTTTTCTAAATTTTTTGTTTCTTTTTTTAATAAAAATCTCACTGGCGTAAAAAGTAAAATTACATTTGAATATTGAGATGCACATCATGAGTTAAATGATAAGTGGGAAGTTGAAGGTGATGGTAAAGAATAAAAGACCATGGGACGTAACTGCGGTCAAGTCTTTGCAACTTTGAAATATACAACCACAACAGCACGCGCATTCAAGTTCTCTTTTTTTTGCCACCAGTTTATACAAAACTCTTGACGTTTCTCTTCTTCACAATTGTTGTTTTTTTATTTTTTATTTTTATCTTTATTCACCTGTTACTTACATCACCCACCAGCCATTTTCACAACATATTTATTTCTCTTATTCAACATCGTTTCATCTTTCATCCATGAACAGACCAGAATCATTCATGCATACAACAAATATATATGCAAGCTGAAGCATATGTAATGCACAACAGAAGTGCATCATCAAATTGTCATGACATACATTAGTGAAATTAATTGCAATCTTGTTTCACACAATCATCATCATTATCATTACATTATGGTACAATAAATATAGAAACTTGAAACCATTATACAAAATGATGATGATGATGTTGATGAGATAACAAAAAAAAGAAATATCTCATTTAAAAAATAGAAGAAAAATATATTTGAATACTCACCACGAAAGTCAAGTTGAATGACATCAAGATCAGCAATGACCATTGGTGGTTTTGATGCTGTTTTTTCATAATCATTGAACCATTCACATCTTAATCTTTTAGCTTCATCCCATACTTCAAGTAAATCTTTGTCATATTGTACAACAACTGTATTCTCATAAAATTGACCATGCATATCTGGTTTAGTACCACATCTATAATTAATAACAATAAATTTTAAATAATAAAATGTATACAATGATTAATTGTCAAGTAAATTATATAATTGACATTGAATTAATGAATTTACCTTGCATAAGCTATTCGGAATGTAAAAAATGTTTGACCAGTTGATGGTGGAACATAAACACATCTTGGATCAGCATGTTGTCCTTTTGATGAAACAATACCTTCAAATGGCTGAGAAAAGGATAAATGTACATCCATGTGGTCTTTACCACACATCACCTCCAGTGATTGAATTGCAGGCATGCCCTCTGGCCTCTCCAGTGGCCAGATGTCACCGCCGTTTACAACGTATCTCAAACTAACCACCTGTTTAATAGAAAATATAAATAAAAAACCATACATCTATTATACCATAATAAATAACATATCAATCATTGATGATTATATTTAAACGTTTGTCTTATTTATACATCAACATATTACCGTTTATATACTACTTATAGAAAAACAAGAAGAAAAAAAAATTTATAATTGAAATAGCCATTTGCTGGTTGTAAATTATAGGCGCCAGTTTATTAACGCATGTTTAAGTCATGAAAACTCGTTGAGACTGTTGCGATAATAATCTATGCAAGTGTATATCCGTTGATCATGCTGATCTTGTGAGGTGTGAGTGTACGAGTCCCGCCCCGGCGTCAACTTGTCTTGATTCTTATGTCTCGTGCCATCACCACCACCACCACCACCACATGTTCCTTCAACCTTCTCTTTCATTATTATTTATTATTAACAAAAAATATAATTAATTAAATTTATTATTATAACTGTTGTATCAATTGTTAATTATTTATTGATTAAATTTTTAAGAAAAGAACAGACAAAGTTAGTTTTTAGAAATTGTAAATCATAGAGAAAATATTGAATACATTTTTTGATGTAACTTTAAAGGTGTTGCTCTGTGGGTCACACTTGGATTTGTCTTGTTCTTCGTATTACGTATACAAAACATTTAAACGTGCAATTCAGTAACGGGAGAGGCGTCTTTACCGCTGCATTAACGGTCGACGTTTTTCACACAAGTGAAAACAAGTTTGTTTGGTATATAATATATATAAGACTAAAATAACAGACAGATATGTGATGTGAAAGAATTATGAGATATAGTTATATTGTATATATGGTATTGAGAGATAAACAGAAGGAGAAGGGCTACAATCATTTTTTTTTCAAATGACAACGTTTCATTAAAAATGATTACGGGTAGGTGGATGTGAACTTGCATTTCTGTTCTTTTTTTTTTTTCTAGTTTCTATACAACGGTGATTTTTTCCAGCATAATACTCATATGTTTTAGTTTTTACTTATGAAATTCATTCTGGCTTTTTTTTAATATATGTATTATGATTCATGAATGATAAATTGCATCCGCCAACGCAATAAATTTCAAGTTGAAAAATATATAAAATTATAAAGAATTTCAATAAAAAATGAAACGAAATAAACCGTGAGAATTTTTTATCCTTTTTTTTTTGCCAAAGGTATTTAGACAATTTGGAGATAAAAATGCCATTACACCTTAATATATAAAAAAATTTTTTTAAATCCCAACACTTGTTTAATTTATACAGTTTAATTTTTGATTTTTTTTTTTCATCACACGTTTGATAATTATGTTTACGAAACACTTTGCATACTAACAAAATCATAAAGTATTTTGTTTATCTCATGATAAATTTGTAATGTCCATCTAAGAATGTACGCGTTTGATTGAAAATAAATAAATTCAAAATTGTCATTTGATATGGATTTTAAATCTCTTATAAAATATTTGTATTTTTTTTTTCAGACCAGCATAAGAGTTACCTCGTTGTCACCACACAGCGTTAAATATATATAAGCACGGGAAACGCCTGGAATTTATGGAATGAAAAGACTGTCTTTCAAGACTGACAGAGTTGAAAATAAAAAATTTTTTTTTAAAACAACAGCCCTCAGGACAAAATGGCAAAATGTGTGCATTGGCGAGTGGATTAAATGTATGTCTCTTTGTCGGTTTGCCATGTGAAATCATGACAGATAAAAGATAAATACCAAAGGGAGAGAAAACTTATATATATAAAGATAAGAATATAACGGTATTTCGAGTAGACATTGTGGCAATATTATACATATATAAATTTATATTATTTTATTATTATTGTTATTATTATTCCGCTTGCAAGATGTTCATAAACCCCGTGGCGAGTTTCATTGTCGTTATAAACTAGCCGCACAATTTAATATTTCAATCAAATCATATTTTCTATACTTCAAAATATTTTTTTCTTTGACGTACATTATCGATATGGTATTACAATCTTCATTGTAGTTTAATTTATTAATTTTTACTTACCGTGTAGATGATAAAACGTAGCAATTTCCACACCCCTGGCATCCTGGTGGTCTCAGCCTCTTGCTGAAACGCGCTTACCTAAAATTTAGATGTATAATAACGAGGCTTGTAATGGGATAAGAAAATAGGGATGAACCGGATACACATTTAAAGCCATCAGTGCGAGATATATATATAGTTTATAACACAACAATATTCATTTACAAAATAATATAAATATATAATATATATGTAGCGGTTAAATTAATTGAGCATCAAGTTTGCGTTTGTAGTTTCGCTTGATGTATTAACAAGGTCTTTTGGATAATATTTCTACTAATAAATTAGTGCATTTGTATTAACTTTCAATGCTCATATACTTTTATCATACATCAAGTCTCAGACTATTTTCAAGGGTTTTAATTGTTAATTTTTATAAAGCAAAATCAAAAAAATATATTCAAAGTAGAACAAGGAATTCAAGTTGGATATAAAATAGAAATGCAATTGATACTGCAGTATGAAAAATAAAATACGAAATGAATCGGTCGTTTGCATGATGATGGAGGTAAAGAGCACGCGTAGATCGTCCAACCGAGATGGATTTATATGTTCAAAGAGTTTATTTTATATACGCAATATATAAACAAGATTTGAAATAAATAAAATAAAAGGAATAACTTGTATCATCATTCTACGAGCAGAAAAAAAGGAAGGAAATTCTTTATTCTGTGTCTATTTCCCTCACAAAGACGCAAACGATCCTAATTGCCGTTTCATCTCATGACTCTGCATTTCATTGTTCGTTTAATGCTGCTTCCGGGTTTCGATTCAATGAAAAATATATATACGTATAATAACATAGAAGTACATTTTAAAATACATATCGTAAAATAAAAATACTCAAATTGATGCACAGACATGTATAATGATAAATTGAGTTGAAAAAAAAAAAGCAAAAAAATTTATAAAAATTTAATTGTATCTGCGTGGATGTGTTATGTTAGTGTGACACAGATTTTGGTTGTGCAAGAATGTCGGTTAAAAAAATATTAAACTCAAACGTGCTAACCAATTACACTAAAGATTTTATCGCGTGTATATATCGTTGTATACATTTTAATACAGGAAAGATGAAAATTCGCTGAGCCAAATCCAGTGCATCGATATCAAATGAAAGGGACCGCCGGATGTATGAGTTTATTTGTCGGCTCATATAATTATCATAATCTTACATTATATTAGTCGTGGAAAGAGAGTAATAATGCAACAGAAAGTAGAGTACATAAACCAGTTTTTAAACTAATAAATAAATAAATAAATGAATAAAAAATAAAACAAAAAATTATATTTCATCTTTATACTTGTTTAATTTTAATTTTAGTTTTTTTCAGAGATATCATCATCATCATGATCATCATATAGTATGTGAAAAAATTATGCAAAATATTATATTCAATTTAAATTTTATAATCAGACAAAAGACGTGACATAAATTATGTCAAAAATTATAAGCGTATTATCATTTAACTACTTTATCAACTTCATCTTTATGTTCGTGTGACTAAAAGTATTAAAAATATATATAAAATTTAAAACATATGTACGGATTATAATAATAATTATTATTGAGTAAAATATAAATGATAAAAAAATAACAAAAATTAAATAAATAAATTAATAAAAAAATAAAAAAATAAATAAAAACCGGATTTATCGTGAATGCAAATTGATGGGGCGTTTATAGTAGCGATGGATTAAGCGTGTCGAGTGGCAATCGACTGCTTATCCTCAGGTGTAATAAATCGCTTTTCTCTCGCACATTGTACATCGATATACTTGAACGTGTTGTATATATCAGAGTGTATTAATGTCACACAGAGAGACCGTTGTTGCATCGTGTGATGAGACTAATTAACGCGGATAATATGCAATTCAGTAAATATATATGTACACAAACCAATTTAAAATATGTACATGTACATTGAGCTTGTCAAGCTTATACTTGTCTGCAGCTTCATAAGTTTTGCTTACTTGGTATGTATATGTGTGTAATATTAATGATGAGTATCGAGGGAAAACACATGTCCAATAAAGTCTTGACGTCTCGATGCTGTCAGAGACCCAATTGATATCCGCACAACAATAATACTTAATTGCATGAATAACATTGACAGTGACAGTTATTCAGTTAATTTTTTTATTAAGAAATTTCTCGCCTCTTAATGATCAAATTAAACAAATGATTTCCTTTTATATTTTAATATATTCAAATATGTTAATTAAATTTTAAAAACATCAAATTAACAGATAAATTATATACTTTTTTTATTTTTTAAATTAAATTACATCAGGGATTAATTTTTTTTTAATTTCATTATAAAAAAAAATGATTTTTGTTTGATATTCAATGACAATGAGAGCATGGTTAATTATTGCATACATATTATTTTCATTGTTTTTATTTTTTGTATTATTAAAAATGATTGAGATTAATTTTTGTTATTTTTCTGTAAATTTAATATGACGAGTATAATATTTGAATCGTGGGAATTTGAGAAACTTCGACATGTAATGTACACCCTCGGGGAATAGGTAATACAAAAGAATTGAAATATGTATATTTATAATATATTTATCATATATTTCATATATAACAAGCGTGAAAGTTGCGTGAGATCAAGTATGAGTACATCCTTTACGTGAAACATCCGTCTGACCTACCCCGGGCAGTTACTACTAATAATTCAACTGGCATATTTATTCAAAAAAAAAAAAAATATTGATAAAGCATTTTAACCAACATAAATAAAATAAAATAAAATAAAAAAAGAAATTATCAATACATAAAAACTAAATTAATTAAAAATAAAAATATCAATTAAAAATAAATTGATATAAAATTCTTGTTTAAATTAATTTTTGAATTTAAATTTAATTATAATTTGAGTAGAAAAAAAAAAACTGTTTTATATAAAATAATAACAGTATAGTAATAGAAAAAAAAATATATTAAATGAATTGTATATAACGTTATAAAATTCATAAAGTATTGATGTTGACATGTCTCGGTCAAGTGGGCACGATCATGGAATAATAAAATGTGTTCGTGTCATCGCAGGTGAGCCCCGTATAATCTAATGTGTTTTAAAGATACCTTGATCATTTGGAGCTGGCACAATACATTCCAGGAATATTTTTCTTCCCCGATTATCGTGAGGCAGATGAAAGAAAAAAATAATGATAATCAAAAGAAGATAAAGAAAGAAAGATAAAGATATGAATGCGACGTGCATGAAGCCACACGTTGCAATGTAATAACGTATGTTGGTTTGTACGAGAAATAACATAAACGAATCAACTTCTATATGCTTTAAACGTGCGCATGATAACGGGGTTTTTCTCAGTTTCTTCGTGTGCGATTGATATCCCACGTTAATAATTTTTCCTCCCTGATAAAATGAGCGGCACCATTTCAAGCTTTAATGTGACACCCGTCGAGTAAGTCTATTGAATTTTTTCAATCACCATAGGAGGGAAAAATAAAATGAGGAAAATTTGTCTTTGCCTGACCTATACCATCTTATTATTTCTATAAAATATAAACTTATCCATAATTTTCAAAGAAATAAAAAATATAAATAAAATTCTGCAACACACTGGATATCATTGCGGAAATAATTCGTAAAACTACGTGCTGAATAAACCAATGATATTCGTGATGCAAATATTTAAAAAAAAAAACAACAAAAAAAACCATCACACAAATAGACGCATAAATAAAAATTTCTTTAAACTGTCAGTTGCAATAACCATTAATTATCTAACAAGCTGCTAACAGAGATACGAAAAAAAAAAAAAGATTAATTATATAAATTAATAAATCCATAAATGAATAATAAATAAATAAAAAAATACTGACTGGATAATTAAGAGCAATCACGCAGCGTTACGATTTAATTTTCATATTTTTTGTTTATATTTTATGGAAGTTAAAAAATAGAATAACATCCGACACATTATATCTGCATGATTATCGAAAGGGATGAGTTTCCTTTTTGAGTTTTTTGTGTTTCTTTTTTTACCTCTATCATATTGTTAATTTTTTTTTTTAATATCACGCTTTTGTTTGTGTGTGTATATATATAAATTGTTTTTTATTAAATTTTATATACTTGTCTGATGGTCGTGAATCGAGGTGGAAAGGCTTGGCCTTTAACGGCTGTCCATGTATCGTAATTACGACTGGCCATTCGTAGACCGTGACTCGTTATAACTATAGTTGCAAACACGATTCGCAGACGACAAGCCGCACACGGCCCTGTTGAAGTCTTTTCCATTCATGATATTCTCTCGCGTGCTTTTATCTTTTACTATTTTTATTAACTTCCTTTCAATCATCTTATGACTATGTAATATATTATTCTTACAATTTCATGCCTTTACACTAGAAAAAAAATTTTTACTACGGTAATGTGTTTCTAGAATTTTCTATACTATTAAATTTGTAAAAAAAAAAAAAAAAATATATATACTGCAGATAATAATGCAAATATATATAATTCTGTTAAAGGTCAATTTAAAATTTCCACGAAAACAAATAATAAAATAGATATAAACAAATAAACTGTTGATATAATTGATAATAATACCACTTTGATAAAATAATAGAGATAAAAAATGAAATATATGTCATTAAAAATTATAATAATATTAAATGATAGAGTAAATAAAATATATACAATTATATGAGTAGCTAGATACAGTGAATATTGTTAATCGAATGAGATATAATCAAATAGATGTTTATATAAATATCAGCGAGGATCTAATGTTTATAGCGATATAAACACAGGGTATTAATGATATATGTGGTGTTTATAATTTATAAGTATAGCTGTGTACATAAACACACCTCTATAAAATAGTCTCTGCAGTACGTGTATTTTTATGTTCAAAGATTGCTTGAAATATATATATGATATAAACTTTAAGAAAATAGCAAAATCATGAGAATTAAATACGTAAAATATAGTGATTATAACGTTTGAATTTTTTTTATTTTAGTATCACTAAAACCCAGGCAACTTGTAATAATATAACACACCTTGTCGAGTTGAGGGTATAATATTGTATGGCAATATTATTTTTTTATGTTATTTTATCCCTCGGAGGTAATAGATACCTGAAACGGTTAGTCGCACGACTACGTTTAGGCAAACATCCGGAAGCAAAAGCCAAAGGCTGATATGATAGCGTGTTCACATGCGAACCATGCTATTTTAATTTTTTTTATTTCTTCTATACTTAAAGCTATGTTTTCTCTATTAAATCATCTAAAATGTATAATCAATGTCATGTCTAAATTAAGAATTTTTCTAAAAATTATAAATTTGTTTTTATTTATTATCAGTGAATATGTTTTTGATTAACGGCGATGGGTTTATTAAAGATAAAATTTATTTTGTTGCAAAAAGTAAACGTATATATATTTTACATATTCATATTTATATAGCTTTACACCGGTTATATTCTTTACCTTAAAACTTGAGGTTTTATGAATTTTAAAATAAAATAAAAAATATGATTTATTGAGATATACATATGTATAATTTTTATATTGTAAAATTAATTTTACAACTGAAAAATTAAAAATATAAATGAAAATAAAAAATAAATCGAGGCTGTTTGAAAAATTTATGTGTTAATAATATATAGGATGTGATGTATCATGTAAATGATGAATATATGTTTGTTAAAGTTGACAGTTAGTCAAACACGGTAAATTATTAAAAAGTAGTAGTAATAGATATAGGCGAGACAGAAGGTGAGGTCGAATACCTGAGGATCAAGTGGCCACTTTGGCACGTGCATAAGTGTATGTGTGAATTTGCATTTGTATTGCAAACGTAATCATGTGGTATACCTAGTGAATATTTTATGAAAAAAAAAAAAAAAAAAAAAAAACGAAAATACAAGATATGACACCTGTTCAAGAAGCCGTTATTACTGGATATACTTTTGGGTGGGGTACCAATAACTTCTTTCATCTTTAGCCGATATTCACAAGGAATTTTTGCTTTTTTAAAAAAATATTTATATTTTTATGACTACTCATTGGATGCAAATCAGAAAAAAAATAAAAATAAATATCCAAATATCGTGTTGATCAGTTGGTGTTTTTTTTTTTTTTTTTTCATAAGATTCTCGGTGGTTTAATTGTGTTTTAACCGTTATAAAAACGTAAAAGACGATGTGATTTATGGCCCATATATGTATATATTTTTTATTAAAATTTCTAGATAAATGATTCGGAATTAATTAAGACTTCCATTTTTAATTTTTGATTTGGTTTTTCAAGTGCGTCAAGGTAGGTATAAATCTAGGTAAATTAATATTCGGTTATTCAACTGTGAATTGAAATGAGAATGTTGGTTAATGAGTTTCTTAAATATTATTTTCCAATTTTATAGAGTATATGAAGAGTAAAAAAAATGCTATTGAATTTTACAGTTAAAAAATTAATTCAAAAAAAGTTTTACCTTCAAAACAAATATGACATAACACTTGTGTAATAATGATATGATAAAAAAAAGGTGTAAAGTTACGTTGGTTTATATTAATACATTGGCAAGTTTAAGGGTTAAAGAGTTGAGACTTAATTTGACTTGTTTTACTGCTTAATGAGGGTAATAAAGATGTTTAAGAAGAGATTTCATGGTATAGCAATTGACACCAAGTGCCAGCTAATTGAGGGCTAAACGTGACTCTCATATGAGAATCATTGAGAATGCATTAAACGAAAGAAAAAAAAAACCATGGTAAATGTAAGGAAACAAGAAAAGTAAAAAAGTGGAAAAATAAAAATTAAAACAAAAAAAATGTAAGGAAAAAAACGAAGTAATATAAAGCTGAGACAAGACGGCCCAGACGAAGGAGAGTGACCGTTATCATGGTACTCTTAAACAATTCAGACGTCTCACGACTGTCCTACATTCACATTTCCTCGGAATTGGTCGATAAAAATGTATGAAATAAAATGCTAAAATCAAACATAAACATTCATTTTTTTTTCCCAACCAACATTATAAATATAAAATAAAAATTAAATTCAATATGATATATTATTGAAAGAAAAAGAGTAAAAATTTACAACAGTGGTGGTCGACTGACGAGTGAAAAGACAGACCCCTGGAATTCAGTGGCATTGATTTTATAACTGAGAATAAAAATGTGCGTGTTGGACTGATGTTGTGTATACAGTGTAATGAATAAGTCCCACAAAGTTAAAGATGTTGAACGATGTCGAACGAGAGATTCAAAAAGACGACCAGTTTAAAGTCAGGTCAACATGCCTCCACGTATATATATGCAATAAGTGCATATGTATACACATGAGCAAGTTTAAAAAAACAATTTTAAAAGGAAAAAAAAACACCACCATGATGATCAAAAGAAGAAGCGAAAAGTATAAGTAAGCAATGAATGAAGAGAGAATAAAAAGAAAAAAGCAAATAAGTGAACGATGTATATCTACAATGTAAAAAAAAATAATAAAAAATAAGATAAAAAAGAGGTCTTGTACGACGTAAAAGACGATGAGATGTATATATATGAAAAAAAAAGGGGGAAAAATTCTGATATACCGGAGGCACGAATGAAAAGCACGTGGAAGTTACAAAACGCGTGCGAGAATGTTTAAAACGTGTGTAAAATTGAGCGCGCACCACCAATTCTTTCGTGGTAAAGATGAAAAATTTTTTCATCAAAGAGGGTAAAAATCTTCCTTACTTTTAGTCTTCGATCTTTCTCACCAAAGTTTTAAGGTATGTGTGTGTTTGTTCGATGAAAATCTTCCCGACTGACCACATTCTTTCCCCACCTTGTATCAATATAATTCTCTTGCCATCAAGTTTCCCCCTTTTACCCACCCCTTATCCATAAGTTTGAAAGATGAATTTCATGTACCCTAAGAAAAAAAAAACCTGTCGTTATGATCACGGTCACGATATAGTTGACAATAATGGAATGTCATAATTCAACCAAATAAAAACCATGACGATATGACGTTTGATACGTTTGATGCAACGTGCTAAAAACAGCTGATCGATATTTCATAATATATATATGAAGAATCAATGGATTTAATGTTTATCAATTTAAAATAATTTATGTCAATGTATATGCAAATTAACGTCAGTTATTTCATTTTAATTGAAGTCAATTTTATGCTTGAATGAATGAATTAAAAAAATTTAAATTACCTAATGAGCGAGGAATGATACCACCACGTGTTACCTGGAACTCAGAGGCCCCGTATGCCGCATCCCGACCGCCAAATTTTTTCTTCCACCTCACGCTTCGTATTTTTTTTCTTTTTGTTTGTTAAATTTTTTAAATTTTCAATAATTTATTATTTTTAAATTTTATATATAATATGATTCAATTGATTGAAATAATCAAATTTGGTGATTTAAATTTGTACGTTTTTTCTGTAAATTTTTCCCACTTGCCTCACTGTTTTTTTTTTAGCACAATTTAATGATTATTTTGTTTTTTGTATTGTCTCAAATCCAATTAGTCTGATGTAGATAAATATTTTCACTACACATCACTTTTCAAAAAATTTTCAAATAGAAAAAATAAATAAAATATTATTATATCAAATGAAAAGCCATTATCTGTCCTTCAGTCACATGTCACAGGCCACACGTGGACCCAACTTTGCCACTTTTAAAAGTCTTTATTCCCACATTAAAAAGAAGAAAAAAATAAATAAAAACAATCACCGTGATAGTAAAAAATAATATAAAAATTTATAAAAAACTAATAAGACAGAAATAAATAATTTGATAGTAAATAAAAATAAATAATAATGCAATTTATATTGAATAAATGAATAAGTAAATAATCTTGATTTAATGTAGCAATTGTTATAAGTAATAACATCAGTCTGTTCTCAACGAAGATGTCGTACCGACTGATAACCCGTCTACTTACGATCTTTCTGAGCCCCTAACGTTCAAACAAGTCCTCCTCCACTTTCAGCATTGACTTCAGGCCGCCCTCTCCCATTTTACAGTGGTTTTATATATACAAAGTTAACGAAGCGACAGGTGCTTATCTGGTGGGGATAAATGAAGAAGATCCCGGTGGGTGAAGTTTTACTAGGCGTATGTGGACATGGATGTTGAAGAGAACGCAGTGACGAGAAAAGAAGAGGGGAAAAAAAAATAAAAATAAATAAATAAATAAATAAATAATAATAAATAAAAAAAGAATTGTTAAAAAGAAAGAGAGAAAAGAGTTGAAGAGTCTTGAAGACGCGTTGTACCAAGTGGACGGTGGGTATAGAGCATCAGCCAGATCCAGGCAAGACTTGCTTGCGTTACACGAGGGCAACGACACCGTATACTTTAGACCGAAAGAAACCATCCAATTGCGAAATATTTATCCCCAAAAAAATTTTTTTTAAATACATATATTCATTTTTTTGATAAAGTCCCTAAAAAAAATCATAATGATTATATAAATTTGTAATATAAAAGGAAAAAAAATTAAAAGAAATTATAAGTGACCGAGACTTCCTCTTAGATTATATACTTATATAGATAATAATATTATTGAACTTTTTTTCTAGTTTACAAATAGCTTTTTTGTATTGTTGATGATTGCACTAAAAACTGGGCTTGATGACATTGCTTGTGTACATAATAAAGTAGGGATAAGTAAAATGATGTTGATGATGATGATGATGATGATGATAATGGCGATAATGATGATAAATATAGAAGAATTGAGAAGCCGTTTATGACAGAGAAATGAAGATAGAAGGGTGATGCAAGTCAGGACCGGTCATTGCTGCTATGAGTTTGTTGAGTAGGATCTATACCTTTCAAGATCGAGAATATATAGGTATGTGATGTTGTATCTCTGACAACACGTATCTCCTTGTCTCCATATGATGCGCCACATACTGCCCTAAAAGGCGGTCCTTCCTTTCTCATTGAGAGTCAATGTTCGACACGTCACTTTTACGCGATTCCTAAGACTTGGAAATTTTCCTCAAGGTAAAAAATTCAAAAAACAATCCAATGAAATTCAAAAAAAAAAAAAAATTTAAAGATTGACCCAGACTTAATGACCTGCCTATATATATCAATGATTAGTATCAAAGTGAGAAAAGCCAGACATTTGTTTAAGTCGACTGTCGACGTTATGAATTTAAAAATAATATTAAACATTCATGTGTGCATCACATATCACAGATCGGAAATTTTTGCGGTCATTTTAAAAGTAAACTTTTAATATGTTCTATATTCAAACTTGAAGAATTGGATATTATCATGCGATATGTTTAAACCAAATGGTTGTTGTTGTTTTATTTTTTATACATAACATATTTGTCTATAATATATTTTCATGTCTGTAATGTGTGTGTGGCTGTGTGTCTTACTTAAATGCATTCAATGAGAAAAAGATAATACAAGTATACATGAACAAGTGTATATGTGACTGGAATTGGGTAATGAGTGCGTGAGTGGGCCGAGGAATGTCGCCAAAATTTTGATCCAATCGTCATTGCTATGCTCTTGTCGTTGACTTTACAATGTGATCACTTTCACGAATAATATTGAAAAAAAATTATCATCAGTTTATAAAGTATAAAAAATTAATAAATAAATGTATAGTTGATGGAAATAAAAAAAAAGTTTTAATAAAAACATGAGGCAATATATATTTTGGTCAATTTTATCATAATGTGCACATAATTTAACAAACTTTTGACCTCAAAAATATGATATTTAAGGGGGTAAAAATGGCAATCACGTAGTGAGTATGTAACATAACATGGGTCTATTAGGGTTGGGACACTTCTGAATTCCGGTCGACGATCTCGAGGCGTGCACCAGTCAGAAAGATCCACCTTCTGCCCTCCCACTTTATATGAATATAACTTTGCAGTTGCGCTTGTTTTGAACGAGCCACAATATGAATAATTACCAAGAGGACTTTTGTACATATCTATGTAGAGTATATGTACCTTAAATTTACTGGTACACTGCCTGCATATCGAATTGTAAATCAAAAAAGATTAATTATTTAATTTGAGCCTAAAGAATAAAGATATATAATTATAAATTCATTTTTTTTATTTATACTTTATGACAATGTTAATGATGCGATTGTAATCATCATTACACTTGTTTTTTGATTTTATTTTTATTATATTTATTTGCTTTTATGGAACAATAACACCGACAATTTTCATGACAATGGGGGGTGACGAAAAACGTGGATTATGGATGAAAGGTGAGAATATAAATATTTCTTTTTCTATAACGTTTCTATTAATTAAAAGTTCCGTTATTTACGAAGGATTGGTATATGATGGCATTCACATCAAACTAAACGTTTTGTTTTTACGATGTAACTTTGTGCGGTTTATATATTTTTATGTTCGACATGCGTCAAGGTCAAGTGTTATTACACGCATATATATATTCAACTAAAATTGTGTATATTTTTTTTCCAAGTCGATAGATGTGATACATAGATATTTCATAGATTGATGTTGATATTTTACAAGAGACGAGCTGGATGGTTTGATCGAACACTCATGTATTGACTGGTTTTTTTTTTTTTTTTTTGATTTTCATTCGTGAAGAGGCTATTCTCTCCCAACAAACGTTAGATTAAAATGGACACGATCGAACTCAGATCAATTAGCCCGTGGGCGTCAATTATAAGAGAAAAAAAAAAAATAATCATCTGAGGTGTAAGGATGAACTCAATCGATTTTTATTCCCACGAAAAAATACGAACGATAATAATTAGATGATAAAAGAAATAATATTAATAATTTTTCGTGCTTTTTTTTTTTTTTCCTCATGTAGAAAAGATACATGACGTGTTGACTGAAGGAAAAAAAAAAAGCAGAAATGATTTATGTTTTTTTAAGGATAAGATTCTTTTGTTGGCATTATTATTATTTTTTATCATTTTGATTTCTTTTTTTTGAGTCTGTAAGGTAAGAGAAGTATCTAGTCACTTCATATGCTCGTTGACTCTTTGAGTTTCTTTGGTGTATGATGGCATAATGTATATATGCCTCAAACACTTAAATACATGATTCTTTTAAATTAACACTAGAAGCTACGAGCAGACAAATACGTTCTTCTGTCTCCATGTCTCCTACGCTGAATGAATTTTAAATATACTAATGTCTATTTACACGTAGATTTATATGCAGACATACAGACAATTCGTGGGATTTTTTGTCTTTTTGGATAATGGTTTTTTAAAAATTTAAAAAAAAACTGGGGACAGCTGTCAATATCATATACAATCTAATGGCATTTGGCAAGCACTTATGTGGAACGAGACACGATGTATAATTGAGTGTGCTTTGATGAATTATATGCATCGAGGCGTCACTAACAAGTGTCCAGGTAGTTTGACAAAAAATAAAAATAGAAATACTATAAAATAAAATGGGAAATAACTCATTTTTTTTGATAGTCAAATTCAAGACCGGATATGTTGTAGTTCAGTGCACTTTCATGTGAGCAAATTTACGTAAATAAAGATCAGATATTATTTCTTCAAATAATTATTTTATAATATGACATATAGATTAAGATCAAAAGACAGTTACCGGGCTCATTGCCAAAACTCACATTTAATTCAATTAAAATTTGTAACAATTCCATTCTTATGATACTTGCTTTTAATTCACTTGAAAATACCACTTATTTTTAATTTACAAATAATTTTTATAAACTTCATATTGTGTGTACAAACTATACACCTGAAATAATTATAAAAATACTTTTTATAATATTTCTGCTGAATTTTTTTCTTTATAAAAAAAAAAACTAATAAAATAATCAAATGAGTCTTATAATTCATTATCACAGTTAATGTGAAAAAAAATATATATATAATATCCAGCAACGTTTAAAAACCATCTTAATCTATCTTGATCTCCGTGTTGAGATAGAAAAAGAGAATGAAATAAAAATAAAAAGAGAAAAAAAAAAACAATGTAAAAAAGTCGAATGAAATTTCGACGAAAAGTAAACAAGTAATAAAATGGAAATAAAATAAAATAGAATAAAATAAAAAAATGAAAAAAAGGAGTAAAATAAGAGAAAAGAGTACCGAGGTCATCCGAATGAAACGGGCACCCCGTTATGTCGAAATGAGAGATATAGAAGATATTTCTAAGACATATACGAGTGAGCATACCGCACATGAACGGAATCATCATCATCGTCTATTCGTCTTTCGTTGTTGTTGGCAAAGCATCATCTCTGGCTAGTGCGGCTTATCGTTTGTATCTTTGGATGATTAGTATCTTCTTCTACTACTATAATAATACTTGTATTGCCTTTCAATACACATAACACTCTCTCAAGTACCACACTCATTCGAACACATATTTTAAATTTTTATTAGTCTTTCATTCTGTAAATTATATCCATCATCAAGAAAAAAAAAAAAATATTAAATATTTATATAAAAAAAAAAAAAAAAAAAAATTGTAAACAAACGGTCAAGAGAAATTCTCTAAAGTCTAAACGATAATTATAAACTAACATATAACAAACTCGTTCAAGCAAACCCATCCAACTAATTATTAATATATATTTTTAACAATCATTAGAATGGAATGATAAAAAAATAAATAAGATAATTTGTAATTAAAAAATAATAATCAATTAAATATTAACATCAAAGTTATATTCAATCTGATTTGTTTAGTGATCATTGGAAATGTAAATAAAATTAAAATATATATTTAATTATATAAATTAAAAATATAAATATTAATTGGATCTTGTTAGTTGAAAATTTGTGTTTAAACTACATATTTCACATAAACTATTATGCATATTAAATATATAGGTAAATGATGATGTTGAGGCCCCTCGAGTTTTATCCGCATGTTCGTGCTATTAATTAAGTTCAATGGATACCGCGATTTTAACGGTAAAAACGTGCCACCACTATTATACATGCATACCAATCTGAGAGTGAGGATGACTCTTTGAAACATTTGTTAAGATGAGAAGACTTGGAAAATATATGTGCGGTTGTCTATAAAGTAGTTCTATAGACATATAGATATACATAAGGAATAGTCATGAGTTTGAAACTCATGGGTGCAATGTATCCAAGACGAATGCCAAGTATAATGGTGTTTTAAATGTCCCCTGGAGCTTGTCGAACTAACATACGTGACATGGACTGTCGCCATCAGACAATTTTATACTCAACTAACTTTTAATTTATTTCGATTTTTTCTTATTTTCTTTTAATTGTACTTGTCAATTTTTTTTCTAGTATTTACCTTTAGAACATTGCAGGTATATAATTATTATTATTTTTATTTTCAATTTAAAAAAAGAACAAAATATAAATTAAAAATCCAATATAGCTTGTTGCATAGAAAAGAAAATAAACAAACAAACTAAATGTTGAAAAATACAAAATGAATTTTTTTATGGATGTACTGGACTTATATAGACGTGTCGAGATGTTAGAACGAAAATCCCTTGATTTTTCACACGCGTGAGGTTGATGCAGTGGCAAGAACTTGGAAATTAAAAACGTTTAACGACTGTGAGAACGCCTTAGCAATAGAATGTCGACCTGTGGATAGTAGTCTCGAGGATGCAACCACTGTGTACAATATATGTACATCTAACAGGTGAGGAAAAAAGACAAGAATGAAAAGGGTCAAAAGAAATCCATTTCACGTACTCAAGAAGCAAGACAAGATATTCTGAAGCACACACATATATTCAGTGAGATGCATTGGATATGTGATATAGAGAAGACAAAATAACAAATGAGATGAGAAGAGATGAAATGAGACATGAATGTGTATGTATTTATACGATATTTATATACATATATATAGATTTACCTTTTTATAAACATGTGGTATGATAAAAAAGTAAAAAATTTGTTAATAAAAAGAACAGACTTGACTGCATAGCTGGCACCAAAGATTTCTTGTGACCATGGTGGCTTCTTGGAGACCAAGTTATACTTGACTCTTTAAATTTCCCCTCATTTCCCTCATCCAACGTCGCGACGTCGCACCTGCCAACTAACTAGTCGAACCTGATTAAACTCTGCCCTATGTGTCACTATAAACTTGTATATACCATATAACCCTCCTCCCACTGGTTTTTATAGATATTTTTTTTTGATATTTCAACATTTATCTTTGTTTATTTCATTGCGCCATAATCAAGTGAGTACACATTACTCATTTATACTTCAACTTCTTACTTCATGTTGTCACCCGATGGCCTTCTGTCATTTCCTATACTATTTTCCAATACGAGAAGTACAACTCTCCGTGTTAGTCAAGTACTCAAAAAACATTTTCAAATACATTTGACAATGTCAAGTGTGGTGTATAAAAACGTTTAATAATAAAATAAAGATTTTAATAGAGCTATCTGTATATATATCAGTATGTGTATATGCAATTTGAGAGTAAATGTTTATTATATTTATGATTATTTAATTGAACATTTAAAGTTTAATAGTTTTTGTTTATTATGATTTGTTTTGGAGCAATATTTCATATTTAGTGGTCTTATTCATTTAATTTTTGCCGATTAGATTTTAAAATTTTTGATGTGAATGCTGTGGAGGCGCCCTACTGCGTGGTACACATTAACTTAACAGCTCCTCGATTTTATTTGTTGCGTCAGATGGCGTTCCGGGTAATAAAACTTTTTAATATTTTATTCAATAAGGGTTACCACTTTTATTTTATTTATACACAGAATTAAATAAGTCCTAGTTAAAGTGGAACTCTTGTGATTCATTGTCGTTTACAATGACGTAATGATGACAAAAGAAAAAAAATTAATAAAACCGATTGATAATCAATATAATAAATCAATAAAATTGCTAAGTAAGTCGAGAAAATCATAAATATCGCAGTTTTAACCCTTTCAAACCTCTATTGTCAATGACCTTAAGAAATTTTACGCGTAAATTAACGTGTAATTTACGTGTAAATTAACGTATGAGTTTACGTGTAAATTAACGTATGAATTGAATAATGTAGCTAAAAAGAAACGGAAGGCTTATGAAAGTATGTAATTTTGTTAAAAATTCAGTCTAAAAATATTCGGATTAATTGTCAAACATAAACAAAGGTAGCATTCACACAACAATATGTCGTAACTTGTAAAGTAAAAAACGAAAAACCAAGGGCAGAAGGTAAATAGAGCGTATCAGAATGCACCATTAGTGATTCAATGGTGCCAATTGCAATAGACAGACCGAGAAACAATAATAAACTCTATTCATGTAAATTTATCGACATAAGTACTTGATGAATTTATCGTTCAAATTCAATAGTATTTTCTCCTTGTGTACTCATCACTTGATTTTCATTTACAATCAAAATAAATTATTTGTTTTAAATCTTACCTTGTATTATGTTGCTCCATAATGATGATGATGATGATGATGCACACGCAACATCAACCTCCAAGGCCTTGTCAATTGAATAATTGTTTTAGTTTCCAATCCTCATCAGTCATATTTAATCAGTGCTTAAAAACAACAACAACTCAACCTACGACAAAATAATAAATAAATTAGTTGATTAATAATACAATATGGTGTAAAAAATTTACACCAAAACGACACATATGTACCATATGGTACATGAGATACATCAACTCAAGCACCATGTTATGTTATACATACCCTATAAAAAAATAAATATTATTTTTTTTTTTTCACAATAATATTCAAGAAGCTGATTTTCTTTATTACAATAAACAACACAACACTAACTTTATTGTTAATTTATTCACTTTTTTTTTTTTTTCCATGGCGTCATGAAATGGCGAATAAAAAAAAAACCACCGACCGATACGATTACACACGACGCTTTGTTAAACACACGACACTGTTCACATAAATATTAATAATTTATACTATAATATAATTT
>JAPYYR010000137.1:0-49789 GCA_030523065.1 Aphidius colemani | reverse complement strand
TTCTGACGCTCGCCCGACCGTTATGCTCGCCCGACCGTTGCATAGCCGAACACGCTTTTTTTTTTCACTACCCTCCGAAAAGAAGTTTCACTTCAAAAATTATTTAAAATTTTCATAGTCTCGCGTACTGACGAGACTTTCAGTCGATACTCTCGGTCTCGGTATCGGTATCGTTCAATTGATCCAAGGCAGTCTCGGTCTCGGGTCTCGGTACCAAATGAAGGCCTAACGATAGTATATTATTATTTTGTATTTTTCAATATCAAAGAGCATTTTGATTTTTGTGAAATCAGTGCACGAACTAGCCGTTGTCATTTCCGCTAGGGTTATAAACAAAATCAATTATATAAAAATAATAGTCTCTTTTTTTACAACGACTATAAATTAATAAATTGAACCTACTATCAGTAACATTATTACTTCATTTAAATGACTGAAATTTCACTAATCAAGAATCTCTTTTCCCTTTATCTTCTTTACAGAATTATTTCCCGATAGATGTTCGATTTCTACCTGGAGATTCAGACTCTTTTACTACAAATCAAGATGAAATGCAAGGTTCACTCACCTAAATATAGTGTTTAATTCTTTTTCAGAATTTTTTATATTACCTTCGACGAATGTCGAGCAATGTGACTCCAAGCGACGACAACAAGAAGCTCTCAAGTTCATGCGTGGTATCATGGATTCATGTACCCATCTCAAAAACTTTGAAATACCCGTCGATACTAATTTGGTAATCGCTATTTGTGCCAAAGATGATGCTTATGTCCCACGGGATAATTGTACAAGTCTAGAAAAAATATGGCCAGGCGTTGAAATTCGCTACATTGATGCTGGCCATGTGAGTGCTTATCTGCTCCATCAAAAACTTTACAGGTAAAGTAATTATTAGAGTGAATTTCCGTTCAATAATATTCCTGATCAATAATAAATTTGTCTTGAATTAAACCTTATTCAAATTTGGGTTATGATGAATTGATATTAAATCATGACAATGATAATTTGAACTATAAGACTTTGGTCTTCTCATAATCCGAGAAGCAAACTTCCAGAAAAAAGAACGCGTGATCTTGGACCAAGACATATCTTCCATAATCCAAGAAGCAAAGTTCTAGAAAAAAAATGCTTGCTTATGAACCAAGACATGTTTCGTCATAACCCAAGAATTTTTTTTTTGAATCATGAACATTGTCATGCTTTAAGGCGCCATGATACTCGATTCTGCCTCATCTCGGGGTACCGCGTGCTCCATCTGTAGGCCTCCAGTGCCGTTACGAGAGTCCTATACTTCAATCGGAAAGAGGATTATTACCGAACAGTTAAAAAATAATTTAATATCTAATGAAATAGATTTTTCTTCATTTTCACTGTAACTAAACGTCATTGTTTCTAACGAATTCCCAAATATGTTATCTGTTTGATTCATGGGTCTAACAATTAGTACACATATTATTCGAATTTTTTGTGAATTAAAATTCGACACACATCAATAGTAGTTATTAATATAATTATATTAGTACATTAGATTATTGATTCTTTTTCTAATCTCAATTTGTGAGATACTAAATTCTGTGTTTTCCACAGTTGTTATTTATAAATAATAATTTGATTAATATATTGAATCATTGATTCTTTTTTCAGTCTCAAATTTGTGAGATACTAGTTTCTGTGTTTTCCAGTTATTATCAATCAATGATAATTGAATTCATACATTAAATCATTCATTCTTTTTCTAACTTCAAGTTTGAGTTTACTAAATTCTGTGTTTTCCATAGTTATTATTGAATTTATTGTTATGATAAATCTGATTATCAAATTAATCAATGGCATTCGACTATTTATATTTTTTCATAAAATAACCTATAATATTTCAAGTTATTTTTGTGAATTTTCTATTGACTGATGACATTAGTGATGGACTAAACATTACTTATACTTCATTATCTTCTTTAAATTCACGTAATTATTTATCAAATTCGTTCGATTTATTAATACTTTCAATATTTTAAATAAGCCTTGAATATTTTAATAATGTTGTTGATGTAATGACATTGAAAAAAAAAAAGTAAACACCAAATACTATGACAATTGAGATTAATGTTCCGATAATATACTCCTATGACACTTTTATGATTAATAAATTATTATTTTATAACAACCAATTATTGTTATATATTTGATATGTAGAAGTGCGTGTCTCTGCTTGGTGCAGCTTTGTGTCAATGAAGCGGCCATCTTGACACGTCAACTAGAGACAGAAACACATTAACCGAACTACTCATGTGCTGAAAATAAATCCCATTGAGATAATCGAATTGAATTTGTCTTTTAATTTACCTACTAAAAAATATTTTCGAATATTGAAAAAAAAAAAGTTGGCCCTTCTCGAGGTTCATTGAATACCAAAAGAAGCTTTTTTTTTTTTGCGCAAAGAAAATTTTTTTTACAGGGCACCTTTATTTTCAATTTCTCCAATTTGTATATTTTAGATTTCTTTTTCTTTTATTTTTTGATATTTGAAAAGCTAATATAGTGATATTTATATATTTGTGGGTATTTGAAATAGAATTTATAGTCCTTCAAGTTGAGAAATAATATTATATTTTTGAGAATAAAAATTACCTGTCCGAGTATCCTTTTCATTCATTAGACCAGTTTCATCAATTGCACTTAACGATTTGTTATTCTAGACTTTTATGATGAATAATTTTTTTCCTTTTATTTCGACTCATCATATTCATTATCCCAAACAATTTTTGTTGATATGGCTCCAATTATTATACACTTCTCTTTTCAGTACTCAATTTTTTATTCAGAATATAAAGAAAGCATCTTCTTTTGTTTATAGAGCTACAATCGCTGAAGCTTTCGATCGTTATTCAAGGAAATACTCTGGAATAAAATAGCAGTTGGTTTAACTGATAACCATTATTTCTTGTGGAACAACTGACAGTTTTTCTGATGCTAATACCGGTAACCGAATCATTTCAATTTAAGTATTAATAAATTTTTTTATGAATCAGTAAATAAAAATCCAAGTTAAAAGTTCAAACAGAAATTCTATTGCAAAGGATCAGTATTTATGTTTTTATTTTTGTCGAACACCCAAGAAACAGTTTTCAAGTCCTATCCTCAAGTAATAAGATATCACAAAAAAAAAAAAAAACATAGTTAAACATAGTTTTTTTTACAAAAAAACAGTCAAGCATTAAAAATTGTCACCAGTTATCATTATTGTCATTTTCCGATTATTTTATTTTTTGGATTGAAAAAAATATGTGCCAAAAAATCAAGAAGGAAATCTATCTTGGATATGCATCAAGTCCCCAGGTAGAAAGTGACTATGGGCACAAGCCTGGGACAAGCCTGATTACCCGGCTCTCAGGCCTGTGTCAAGATTTAGACACAAGTCTGCATCAAAGCTGGAATGTTTACGTCGTATTTTCTGGTGCCAGGCTAGTGTATTAGGCTTGATACAGGCTTGTGTCTTGGGCTTGACAAGAAAATTTATAAAAAAATATAAATAACCTATCACTTATTATTTTATTATTGATGATATCATTATTGTTTTAGTTAAGCAAAATGAAAAGACGATTTACTTTAAACGAAAACAATTGAAGTCTTGATCATTGAGAATGATGCTTTATCATCTTAACCACCGAGGTTTTGATGGAAGAGACTGTAAAAATTTTTTAGATCAATGATTCTATTGCAAACTCAATACACAGTCTTTGTACAAACCTAGCACGATAGTCTAAACCTAATAATTTTTAATTAAAATTTCTATCTACTATTTACAAATCTAAATATGATAATTTTTTTTTCTAATTGAATATATGCACAAGTCAAGCCTTGTGTCAAGCTTGGTAACACGATGAGCACCAGCTTGACAAAAGGCTCTGTTTCGAGGCTCGTGAGAGGCCAGGGGAAATGAACGGGCACAACCTTGAGCCAATTAAGCCTGTGCTCCCCAGGCTTGATACACGACCCTCGCACAAGCCTGGCACAGTCGTTAAAGCCCGAGAACCCTTACCTGGGTCTTGATTGTTGACAAAATTTTATACTTAACTACACGACTAACTTAATTTTTTTCAAGAAGAACCAGGCGTGATCATATCTTTCTAAATTCAAAAAATAAAAGAACCGGAAAATTAGCATAATAATAATTGGTGACAATTTTGAAAACTTGAATTTTTTTTTTTTTTGATATCACATCTTTTTTTGTGTAGAGTCTTTCATAACATAAAATTTTTTTTCTTTCGGTAACCATTCCAACAATTTAAATCTTATTTAAGTGTTCTCTGCTGTCAAAGTATGTTAGAGGTTATGCCGAGAATATAAATAAATATAATAATAATAATAACGTTCTGACTACAGGCAATATATAGACACGAAAAAAACAAAACGAGCTCGTAGAAAAGAGCATCCAAGATGGAAAATACTTGTAAAGTTTCACCAACTGAGCGGAAGAAATTTGGTCGATTTGGGAAAAACGCAAAGACTGTAATATCAATGTTGCTTGAATAAATATTTTTACAATAGGAAAATCCGATTTTTGTTCTAAAAAAAATTTAGACATTGATTTATGGGATCATTACCAAATTTCATTACCCTCACTTAACTCTATCATAATTTAATTGCATTTCTAAAAATTGGGGACGAAAGGGGACAAAAACTTCTATTCAAGCACGGTAGATTCTCTCTTTATACATATTCCCATCAACACATATATCTCTTCTTGCTCATACTTGACTCGAGACACTATCGTGCCTTTTGATAATAGTCATACACCAGAATAAAATGGCTTACGATCTAGGTTAGAATACTAGGAAAAATTGTTTCTTATATTTAGAAATAAACTTCTCGGCAAAAAACTTTTGAAAGGAGAAAATCGCAAATAACTAAAGAACTAATAATATCTTTAAGGAGTAAAATACAATTTTCAATTTTTATTATGTCTTTTTGAATAAACTATCGTTTGTTTACATTCAACACTTTGTGATTTAAAATGAGTAGCTGATAACGTTACATCAACAGGTTAATGACAAAAACTTAGAACTATATTTTTTGTAGCAGTCGCGTTGTTGATTGGAAATATAGTAATAATCACAATAGTGCTCGTGTTAAAAAATAACGTGGTTGACGTTCAGAATTATTTTTCCATACGAATCATTTATCGTGTCACACCGAACATTATCTGAATAAAATAAACAAATTTTGTTTAATTCAAGAATTTTTTGTCTTCTCACAACACAACTATTACTCTTAAATAAATCATTTTTACTGCTTTCAAACATTTTTTTACCGAAAAATTTTTACCGAGATACAAGTTTCGTTTTACGTTTAAATCGAGAGCATTCAAAAACTCTAGGACCGAAATTATAAAACTGAAAAAAAAAATAATTGGTTTGTTATTAAAATTAGAAAATTGTCTAAACTTTGAATATCAAATATTGAAAAAACTAAAGACAAACATGGATGCTAAGAACGCCCCGAAACAATATTTTTCGATATTGTGTCTTCAATTGATGAAAACATGTCTTTTAAATATAGATAAGTTTCATTAAAATTGTGTAGAGCCATTATTGTACATTTTTTCGGAAATTTCATATCAGAAGCACATAGGAATAAGTTTTTTATTTTGAACCGATTAATTTATTCAATCCCTTTATTCAGTTATCATGCACTGTTAAAAATAATTTTAAATTTCAAGCATGTTTCAAGTACATTGTACATTAAATTCAAAGTTTTTTGATGTGAAATTCAAGTTTTTGTACTGTAAACTGAAATTCATGCACAATGCTGTAAATTTAAAGCACAAAAACCTGAATTTTAATGTAAATGTACATTAAAAATCAAGCACCATACTTGAAATTTAAAGTATCATGCGAATACTTGGATTTTAATGTACATTTATTGAAAAAAATTGGAATTTCATGCACTTTTCAAGCATTCTGTGCATTAAATTTCAAGTGAGCGTACTTTAATTTCAAATCATCTACTGTACTTTAAATTTAAGGTAAAATGCTTGGATTTCAATGCAGTGGGCTAAAAATCATTATAAACATTTTAAGAGAGACCAATTGACGCGTCAACCCGATGGTGCAGTGGTAGAGCGTTTGGTTTAGAATTCCATTAGGTAGTTAGGTTCATTGGTTCAAGTCTCCCTAGAGTCATTTCGATAAGTTTAGCTTATTTCACAAATAGTTACGTAAAATTTAATAACAAAAATTCGTCAATAACCATTTGAAATTTTACACTTTTTTTTAGAAAATTGGAAAATCCGTATCTTGATTTACAATGCAGTATCGTGCATTAAAATTTTAGAATTTTACCTTAAATTTAATGTACAATAATTGAAATTTTTTTCAAACACTGTACCTTTAACTTCAAGCGTTTTACCTTAAATTTAAAGTACAATAGTTGAAATTTTTTTCAAGTACAATGTACATAAAAAGAAATTCAAGTACATGTGCTTGTACAACTGCTTCCAGTACATGTACATTAAATTTCAAGCAAACATTTTTTTCAGTGTGTGTATTCGATATAAAGAACACAAATAAAATTATGAAACATACCAACCACTCGAAAAAAATTCAGAATTATATGTGAAACAAAAACCAACGAAGTATAAAAAAATGATGACTAGCAATATCAACCGATATTAAATATTCTATTTTCCAATAGACCTAAAAAACTCATTTATTTATTTAATAATAAAAATAATATTTTGTAAAAAGATTGCAAGTACCAACTAAATTTTCTCGGAATCGACACTTGAAAAGATAAAAAAAAGTAACACCTCGATAGAAAGATAGCTGAGTTAGAGATCTAGCCAAATAAATTGATAAATAATATTCGGTAACAATTATTTGAAAAAAAAAAACGATTCAATGATTTTTATTAGATTGCTGCGACTAATCATTTTAAGTTCATGGTAATTAATTTTCTTATGGTTTTTTTTTTTTTTTTTCTAAAAATAATTTAAGTTTATTAATGGAATATAAATAATTAGTTAATCAAGTAATAAGTAATAACAAAAGTTTAAGTAAATTACTCGATAAAAATTATTCTAAGTGGCACTCTTCCATCTGAGGACTTATTATATTCGTTAAATATGCATTATGGCTGTTTTTGTCGTTTACAATCTACAGTAATCTCCAGCAACTTATAAGTTTTTTTTATTCCTCAATTTTTTTCTCTTCTGTGCTGCTTCCGGGCTTCTAAGTGACTTTAGGAACGTGCCCCTTCTTATTTATATACTAACTATCTGTTTTTCACTCTTTTCAACGTTTACTCTTCATGATCAATTAATAATAATTCAATCTGCCTTCTCTCGCCGGATACGTTGACCTGAAGTGGTATATACCAATGTGGTATGTCCCAGCATGTCTTTATTATTTGCGACAAGTATTATTTGAAAAACAGTGTGTTTACACGTTGTTTTTATCATTCAGCAGTGATCTTCATGAAAGAGAGTTGAATCTTTCTTAATATTCCCTGCATCAACGAGAGGGCATTCACACATCAGAAAATTATGATCAGTATTTGGTCTACTTGAAAAATAATCAAAAGAATGCTTTACAAAAATAGACTAATAACGCCGACGTTCTATTTTCGAGGCATCGAGCTGATAATTATTACCACCCCTCTTACGTAAATAATAAAAACTCAATATTCGAAAAATATTCTCTAAGATATCTTTAATAAGACGATATGTTGGTATAAAAGTGAATATATTTTTGAATTCTGAATCCTCATATCTTTTTTCTTTTTCTTTCCACAAACTGTGGACACAACCCTATAACCGAATTCACGCAAATTGATAATAATATCGAATAATTTTTCTTTTTTTACCGGTGAGTCGTCTTGTATCTTTCTGTTATTAATGAACCTCTGACCACGATGATTTGAACAGTTTTATCAAGACCAATCACTATTCCATTTTTACGTTCACTTTTTATCATATTCAAAAGGAGTGTACTTGTAGAAGTTCTGGACTGCGAGATTGGGGATGGGATGAGTGGTCGGTTTTTGGATAAATTTTTGATGGGAAAGAGAAAAAGTAGAATAAGCGAGAGAGAGAGAGGGATAAGAAAAAGGAAATATGAGAGAAGAATGAGAACGGTGAAAATGGAAGGAGATATTTTTGATTGTTGCAGTAGGGATTTTTGAAGTGGAACTTCTTTACGGAAGGTAGCGAATAAATTCGAGTCCCCGCTAGCGGCACGCTCTTGGTCGCAAAATGCTGCATTGCGCTCCATGTCACAAGCGGATAAAGGAGGGAAAATTATAGAGAGAAAAGGAAGGACGGCAAGCATACAACATGTATGCCTATGATAGCGTACAAACTCGGAACGTCAGCTGGTTTGTGTGTATGCGTGTCTGACTTAAAACTTCTTTTATTTAAATATTATTAAACAGTTTAACTGAGTTAAATACTAAAAACTTCTGAATGAATAAAATATAAATTTTATTTATTGTAATATTTTTTATAGATTGTGCCAGGAAGTAATTTTTAATTTATCCATATTGAATTAGGATACCGATTTTTTTATTTGCATAACTGTGATGTTAAAAATATTACAATAAATAAAATATTCATATTTTATTCATTCAGAGATTTTTTTCTTTTTTGTCATTATTATTTATTTTATTAAGAACTATGGTGAGAACTTGTATTGTTCGGGATTGTCATGAATCAAAACAAATTATCAAAATGCTATTTCTCTGTACTCAGTCTCATTGACGAAATTTTTTAATGTAGATGCAATATTTAATTATACTATCATTTTACATTCAATTTTCATTTTTATTATCAACAATAGAATCTAAAAATACTTCAGGGAATGATAATTCATGACAGCTATATAGAACCAACAGAAAATAATGATCATATACCAATAGAAAAAATTACAATGATGTTTCAATTGAGCCAATGGAAAGTAATGTTAATCTACTGTTTGTATCAACTATGACAAATGGTAATGTAGCTAAGCAGATAATTTTTAAAAGAATAATTGTCAGGTAACTAGCTTTTTTCCTACAACTCAACCCCCAGCCATATACCCTCAGGAGTTAATTGATTAATTCAATCAAAAAAATACATTTATAGAAGCAAATGGCTAAAGTTGAAATATAGCTGAATAAATAATTTTTTTAAGGAATAATTTGCCTAGGGAAATTAGCATTTGTTCTACATTTCCATTTGTCCTCAGTAATTAAATGGCTAAGGTTAAAATGTTGCTAAATAAATAATTCTTGAAATGAAGAATTCGCCCAGAGTAACTAGCTTTTACTGACGACAAATGGCTGATGGATTGATGTAGCAAAAAAGCTCGTTACCTCAATCAAATTCTTTATTTAAAAGAAAATATATATTTAGCAACATTCTAACTTTAGCCATTTTCCATTTAATTACTGAAGACAAATGGCTGATAGTCGACATCTAGATTAAATGCTGATTTACCTGGTCAAATTATTTCTTTAAAAATTATCTGTTTAGCTACATTACTATTTGTCACAGTTGATACATTTACATTTGTTTTAATTAATAAATTAACATTAGAAGTGTACTTTCCATTGGCTCAATTAAAACATCATTATAATTTTTTCTAGTGGTATATCATCATTTGTCACAGTTGGTACATCATTATCATTTTCCGTTTGTTCTATATAGTTACGTCATAATCTATCATTTTTAAACTCATTTTTCGATCTTATTGTTAATAACAGAAACTGAAATTGAATGTAACATGATAATATAATTAAATATTGTATCTATACATTGGAAAATTCTGTTAATGACAATTTACCTGTGGTACAGAATAAAGGGCAATATTATAATAATTTGTTCCCTTTATGATGATTCCGAACAGTACAAAGTCACATCAGTATTCCTAATAAATAAATGATTATGAAAAAAATAAGCAATACGTTTTTTGTAATATTTTCAACATGACAGTTATGTAAATAAAAAAAATTGGTATCTCAATTTAATATGAATAAATTAAAAATCATTGACTGACATTATGTTCCAAAATTTTTAACAACACTTTATTGTTTATACGTTTATTAAAAAACATGAATAGATTATTTATGGAGATTTATCATTAATTATAATCGAAAGATTACCCTTTTTATAGACCTCCATGCACACTGCCTGTCACGAGCGAATGAATGAGGAAGAATTATAGAGACAGAAGGAAAGCCGGCATGCTCATAATATCTGCAATTACTCCGAAAGAAGTTTCACTTCCTTCTCGCGTACTTGCAACACGCTAATTTTTCTTTTTCAATTTACGAAAAAAAGTGTTTCGGAAAAGATGTAATCTTCCAGCATCCAACGCTATTGGATGTCGGGAATAGAAGTCGAGTGATACTGGAAAATTCGAAAATTTGTTACAAAATAGAGAATTACTTATTCATTTATTTACATAACAATAAATAGTTGATAAAATTTTTTTGAAATATATAATATAATTTTTCTTGAACTTTTGAACTATATGGTTTTCAATAAACTAATCGTTTATTTATGAAAAATGTTTATATTTAAGTTTTTCTGATTTTTTTCCGCAAACGTATCTCTTTCCTTCAAAAGGAATAAACTTTTCAATGAGAGTTGTTTCATTTTTATTATTTTTTATCGTTTTTTTGAGTGAAGTTGGCGAACTCAAAAATTACAATAATAATAGAGCTAACTCAGAAAAAAAACAAAGTGCTTACGAAATAGAAAAAGAGTAAGAATGTTTGTACATTCTATTTACAATTATCCAACAAGAAGTTGGGATACTTTAATATAGTTACAAAAAATCTATGGAAACTATTGAAAATTATTATCATAGTGATAAGATTTATCAAGATAAAATAAATGTTGTAGTGGACTGAGGTTGGGTTTAGAAATAATTGGCTATCAAAGGATGTGGGATGATAGGTTATAACACTGTGGCTTGAATTCTAATAATATATTCACTTTATTATTCCACTAAATTATAATTATTGTATATTGAGTTGACTCTAAAAATGTTGTCAACGACAGACACGGCTGTTTTTTATTGTTAAGTGTAAAGCAATCCCGTTGTACGCGAATCAATGTTAATTACAGATGTAGCATAATGTATTTACTTTGACCTTTTGATAATGACACACAATCTTTTATTTGTTTCAGTTCACTAGATTACATTGATAAAACTAAATCAGCTTTAGTTTTTTGATCCTTTGATAACCAGTCATTAAATGCTGATGCATTTTCTTGATTAGCTAGACTCTCAGGTTTTTGTTTAGTTCCATCAACATATTCAAATAAATCATTTTTAACAAGAATTGCAGTCATTTGAATTTCCCAGTTGTCAAAATTATGTTTTCCCAGAGCTTCTACACGAATCCTGTGATTACCAGACATATTTTTGTTTGAATATTTTCGATTCACTATAAACATTTTTTTTTCTAACCTCTAAATTAACCGCGTGTTTGTAATTTGTACTACCTCAAAACAAAAAAATGTATATTTTATATATTTATTTCAGCGAAATGTGGGCCTGTTGTAGTGGACTGAGGTTGAGTTTGGAAATAATTGTTTGATTCAGTAGATTATATTGAATATTAATATACAACTTTAATTATGAATTAATGTATGGGGTTGTTGTCGTAATAATACAAAGATATTAATATAATAATAATGATAATGTAACAAGTACAGAGTATAGTATGAACTAGTTTTGGTGCTCTGCACCTTCTGCCAGTGCTGTATCTTGTAATATTCAAATAAGATCAATAATAAATGAGTTATAAATACCTAAAAATAAATTATGCTTTAATTTTTTGAATAATTACCTGGAAGTTCCAAAATAAGCGAACATAATTAATGATATATTTTTATCTAATTTTTTTTTTCGTTTTATTCTACATTGACAGTGTTGATTTGCACAGCTTCAAATATTGCATGAACTGTACTTTTATTGTCTCATGAACTTTCGGCAACTGTTTTTCTTTGTGTAATAGTATTATGTACGATTACGAAAAAATGTTATAAATCAAATGGCAAATTAACTGCGATAATCATGTTTCAAGACATTAATTCTTATTATATTTATGATACTAATTTTCTATTAATATCATGATAAAATTTTTTTTTTTAGTTTAAGGAATCGCAAACTGGACAATTGTAATAAAAAAACAAATAGAATTTCGATAATTGTACTGATTAGAACGATTTGCTTTTATAATCGGTGTAATCGATCAACTATCTCAGAAGCCATTGAAAGATGTGAATCAATTATCAATAACGCGTGAAAATTAACTTATTCATTATCGAAACATACAATATTTATTTCTATAGATCGCACGTGTAAAATATTCGTTCTAGAATTTGTTGAAGAAAGTAGCCAATCGTATTTATTATTATTGTATTTCTTTTTCATAATAAACTATGTCAAAACATAATCTGTTTGTATTAAAAATAAATGAAAACAATTATCTCTCTATCAATTGGCTATCAAAAAATTAGTTCGAATGCACTATAGTATACAAAATGAACTATATCATCGAAAAACAGTCATTACAGAATTCTCAAACACATTGTTTTGTGATTATTAAATGTATTATCAAACAACACACTTTAATTCGATTGTACGGGGAAATTCATTCTTTACAATATTGAAAATATTTACAAGTTCTTTCGCTTATTTATTTTGCAAAAAGAATTAAAATTAGGGTAAAATTAAGCCTTTTACCAAATACTAATTTATTTTCGATATATTCACAGGATGAGAATAGCCAGGACCATCTGGTCAACCAAGAGAGACCGCAGTCAAGTCTCCTTCCTATGAGACCGCTTTATCTCCAGAGAAACTCGCTGTTCGACAGGTGGCTGCCATCAAGGGCTACCTGAATGACACCTATATCACCCAGCAGGTTTTGAGCGAGCGGTTGATACGTATTTACAACTGGGTGACGAAGGGGATTGCCGACCGGAAGATCTTTACCTTGAGTGAGTTAACCGATCGAGAGACAGAGGCAGAGCGAATCTATGCGCAATACAGTGATACGCACAAGACTATGCAGTCTCAGCTAGCTGGTCTTCATGAGTGGAGTGATGAGTTGACCAATAGGTCTTGCTGGCAATAGCATTAGTAGACTCATTTGATCGCTGGGGTAGGGTTGTCACTATCCGAGCATTGCTGGGAAAGAGGAGAATGGCAAAAAATCCATCACTTCAACAGGCACATTGTGATTTCATGAATGAATATCAATCACAAGGTCACGTGGTAAAAACATCACCTGTTGAAGACTGTTTGAAGTGCGACTACCTACCACATCACAGTGTATTCAAAGAGTCTAGTACATCAACTGAGTTGAGCATTGTATTTAATGGTTCACAGAAAACAAACACCGGTGAATCATTGAATGACAATCTGTTCAAACATCCCAAACTGTTGAATTTCTTACTGTCTGTTCTCACACAATAGAGAGCGTCTAAGTATGTTTTTCATGTGACATTAGACAAATGTTCAGACAAATGTTGAACTGAAAGAGGGAGATAAATTTCCGTTGGTAAAATCAGCTATATCGCATGGTGCATATATATCGATAATATATATATGGGTGCTGATAATATCCAACAAGGTATTGACAAAGTGGTACAAATACAACAAACGCTTTACTCGATGGCTTTGAGTTAAGAAAATGGATAAGCAATTCACAGAAATTACTAAGTATAATTCCATTAGAGCTTCATGAGAAACCATCCACCACCTCGAGTAAGAGTAACCGAGTTTTCAGGACACTTGGTCTTAATTGGGACACGACTGAAGATTGCTTCAGTTATATTCTAATAACATACAAAAAACCTAAAGCAACCACAAGTCGTCTTAGCACAAATAGCTCAGCTATTTGATCCGCTTGGTTGGATTTCACCAGTCATAGTTAAAGGTGAATTGTTTATGCAATCTCTTTGGAAGAATAAACTTGACTGGGATGAGCGAATTCCTGAAAATTTATTGGGTCCATGGAGAAACTTTGTCCCACAACTGAGTCATCTATCTGAGATAAAATTACCAAGATGGTTAAATCTCACACCAACAGTTTCATCAGTTGAGATTCATATATTTGGTGATGCTTCTGACGCAGCGATTGTTGCTGTAGTCTACCTGGTGTCTGTTGACACTCTTGGTGGTGCCAAGAGTAATATAATAGCATCCAAATCAAAGCTAGCACCTATCAAAAGTGAATCCAACAGCTCCAATGAAGCAAGAATAAAGGTATCAACACCAAGATTGGAACTGTCAGCTGCAGTGCTGTTGGTGAAATTGGTAAGAGATATTCAACAGAGTTCGGGATGTCAGTCAGCAAAGATACACTCATCCATTACATATTATTGGATCAAAGGTGACGTGAATCGTTGGAAGACCTTTGTCCATAACAGAGTGTTTTTCATACAAAATACTCTAACACAGGCGACCTGGCACCACGTGCCAGGTGAGGATAATGCAGCTGATATAGTATCACGAAGTACATCGTCTCCACAGCTGTATACAGACTCGTTGTGGTGGCAGAGTCCAGACTGGATTATCGAGAGTCAAGATGCATGGCATGTGCTAGGTTGTCAAGAGATAGATATGACTCAGGTTGAAGAGAAACCACTTATTTGCAATGCGACCTCCATAATGAGAGAAAATTATTTAAACAACTTCTCGTCATTAGTCAGGATATATAGTGAACAATTCGTTTTGGATTACCTCTGAAAAACGTCAGAGCGCATTGCTGGGTCTGGTAGTTAATAATCAACGGTTATACATTCATGAAGAGATTAAACTATCAAATGACGAAACGCTATCGAGATCTAGTCCTTTGACAAAGCTAGTCCCGTGACAGAGATGGTGCATTAAGAGTCGGTGGCAGACTAAGTAAATCTCTCATGACAAGTGAAGAAAAATACCCGTTGATACTGCCAAAAGAGTCGAAACTCACTGAGCTGGTACTACAAGAGTATCATGACAATAAATTGCATGGTGGTGCCCAACTTATGTGGGCCACCTCGAGACAACAATATTGGATGGTTGGTGGTCATGTACCAGTCAGGAGCTTCCTCAATAAATGTGTTGTTTGTGTGACACATCGAGCTGAAGCTGCACAACAGTTAATGGGTCAATTACCAGCATCAAGAGTGTTAAAATCAAGACCATTCCTCCATACAGGAGTTGATTATGCTTGCCCATTTGCGCTCAAAACATGGTTAGGTAGCCGCAACAGGTCATACAAGGCGTACCTGGTTGTGTTTGTCTGCATGGCTTCATCAGCAGTTTATCTCAATTTGGCAACTGACTATACAACGGAGGGTTTCTTAGCAACATTCAAACGATTTGTCAGTCGTCGCGTTTGATGTGAGAAATCACTTAGTGACCGTGGCACAAACTTTGTGGGTGCAGATGCTGAGTTAAAACGCATGTTTGAACATGCGAACTCGTCTACGATCGAGTGTCTTCGCTCAGCTTCGGACTTCTTCCCAACAAGTGACATATGACGAGGACAGATGTCACATTCGTTTTAGACAACACATATAAAGCATCTTTGAGTTTTGAGTATAAAATAAAGGCTTGGTTCATACAACACCAAGCAGAGTACGATTTTAAAGAATGTAAACAACATGTCACAGGTATACTTTGTGATATAATTGAGCATTAATTACAAACTTCGTACATATTACTTGAGTAAATTAAATATTAATAATTTATTAGCATAATTGCCTGTTTTCCTGTTAAAATGATTCATTCTTTTATACAGTCCAAATCCTAATTGAATTAAATAGAGTTGAATAATATACATTTGATCATATTGAAATTTATGATTCCAATTCAATTTGGAAATTTTTAAAATTATATTAAAAATGACTGAATTTTTAAAAACAAGCAGAAAATATTTTCAAAAAAAGAGTTCAAAATAAGATACAGAGAAATCCATATTTATTTGTATGAACATGTCGAGCAAGTGTTGCGAAATTTTAGAAAATCCATATCAGTATTGACATGATCATTGTATATATGTTTCAAATTTCTTTCATCCTGACGAAACAGAACAAAAAAAGTAGCATTGTCACAGACCAAATGTTTAGGTATGTAAGCATGGGTCGTGTTTTGCCAGAATTCGATAGACCATATAACATACCTCTCACACTGTTTGGTAATAAATTTTCATGTCTTTTTTCGAGGATTTTTCAAAGTACTTTTTTCTTGGTCCTTGGAAAAATGAATTAGCAATTCTAAATCTTGATGATCGTAATGGTACTGGCACACATGGTCGCATACCAAAAACGTCTTAATGATGTCATTTATTTTGATAGCTTGCGTGATTGGAATTCTCCACAAAAGCTGATCGATTATCTTGATGTTAGTAGCATTAAATATAATTATAAATTTATAATTATTTGTGGTCATCTATGTTTCAAATTTTTGGCTGGAATGAGACTATAGATAATCATGACACATGCTTGAATAATCATTAGCCATAGATGATTCATCTACGTTGACATGGTCAGATCGGTCATCGACTTTTAAAACACAATACTTTTCACCGATAGACTTGTCAGCGAATAAAAATTATGCTGCTAGGCTCGTCGAGTTAAAAACTTCTAATTTTATATTTAATATTGATGTTGGTAATAATAACGTCTACATTGAAGGAAATAAACGATTACAATTCCAATAGGAAGTCATGGAATTGCGGATATTGAAAGTTATATAAGAAAAGAATTACTTCTCATCAGAGTATTCAGTTTCTCAAGAGTCTCGGTCTCAATCCACGTCAACAACATCATCATCAAAAGAAATAAAAGTATCATTTTGTTGCTTTTTTTTGTATTACACCATGGATGAAATTTTAAGTATACTTATATTTTAAGTATACAACATGAAATGTTAAGTATAAATAGTGATGTCCATGCTTGTCTACAAGAACAGACTGCAAATAAGAAATATATTAAAGAAGTACAAACTACACTCTAGAAAGTTGAATGGATTGTACCATATATCGAAACATTTGATAAACAAAAGATTCAACAAAGCGCGTTCAGATCCAGATACTGACGGTGTGACGCTTTTTCGTTAGATTTGGAATCAGAATGAATCAGTATACCTAAACTGGCTGTTGTAAAGATAAGATTTTTAACCTATTCTTGATAAGAATAAATGATCCATAATAGGTCCCGATACTTGATTCAAATACTGATCAGCGTGCAACGCCTCTCCGGAAGGTTTGAATCCAGAATAGATCAGGATACCCGATCGGGGTGTGGTAAATATACATGATCCTTAATAGATTCAGATTCTGGATCTGAATGTGATTAAGATACAATGATTTTGTCAGAAAAAAAAAAGTTGTGTGTTGTTGTACGCACAGGAGAGTGAAACTTCTTTAGTTATTTTAACGGATTTTGTGTTTTTTTCGACTTTAAATTCTGTAATTATTTATATTGAAATTAATAATCATTAATATACATTCATCCATCTTGACAAACATAAGAGCTATTACAAATACAAATAAATGATTTGATACCCATTTTGTTGACATTTGTTCAAGTAAAAATTCAATTGCAATATGACCACCAAGTTTTGCGAACCATGCTGTTTCACAACATATAGAGCACATTTTTTCAGCAAGATATTCTATAAATGAAAGCTGACAAGCAAGTTCTTTACTACCAAGAATATTTGTTGATGTTTCAAGAATAAGAACAAATGCTAAATGTCCGGGTTTACATAATTCTCTTCCTTAATGACCAGTTATTATTGATAAAGCCTCAGTTGAAACATAGATAAATCCTGTGAACCACCACTAATTGATCCAAATAATGCACTAAGATTCTTAGTGACATGTCCTGATAGAATTTGGCATATGGTAACTCTAGTTTTTAGTCTAAGAAGGAAAATACTACATTGTGATACAAGAGTGTAAGACAGAGGTTTATCGGATTCCGTAAGGCGTACCGAGACGGTGTCAAGGCGAAGCTGAGGCAACGCCCCTCCAGAATGGAAAAAAAGAATTAAAAATAAAATGTAAAACTGAAATAATATTGATTTCATATTTTTTTATTTCCTCTAATAAATTTACCCTAATATCATTGATTTCATCAAGTGTATCTTGATCAACGTCTTCATAATCCGTATCAACTAAATTTATATTAGCATTTGTATTATCAACATAATTAATATACACTGTTTGTGAGTCATTGATACAATCAATTTTGACACTGTCATTTTGTTCCATATTCACTAATATTGATATATCAGAATTATCATCGTGTTCAACACTGTAATTATATTCATTAACTTTTGTATTATCCGATTTTCCACAATATTATTCAAGTTATATTATACAATAAATAATTAAACAATATACTTTTGTATTAAATCAAAATCAGCTGTCATAACCAAGACGAAAATAAACCATGCTACATGTGAGACCTCGTATATGAGTTATAGGAGAGTGCCGAGTGGTATGATATAGCATCACAGTTGCAAGAAAAGACACAACATGGATTGGCGACACTTTGACATTCTATAAATATTATTAAAATGGTTTCCGGTAAAGTAAAAAAGACGTACTAGCAGAAGTAAAAGTTACAGTAAAGTGAAATTTACGTTTCCGGTAAAGTGATAGTTACGTTTTAAGCTAACAGTGGCATAATGATTTACTTTACCGACGCAAATGCGTGGAAAAGTTCCATTAATCTATTAACAATCATGTGCAGCTGGAAATAAAAATACACTACAAAATACTGATAATGTTCACGCAAGCAATTTGTGTCGTCATAGATGCTCAGTATGGAATGCGCATCTCAGTTGTTTGTAGCAACCGTTGGCCAATCAGACACCTTGGAGTTGCTGCTATGTCGTCACAATAGCGTTCAGTTTACATCGCACGCTGCCGTAGCTATTCGAGACGTTTGTCCACGATCGAGTGTCTTCGCTCAACTTCGGACTTTTTTCCCAACAAGTGACAGACGACGATGACGGATGTCACATTCGCTTTAGACACCATATATAAAGCATCTTTTGAGTTTGGGTTATAAAATCAAGGCTTGATGCATACAACACCAAGAAGAGTACGATCGTAGAGAATATAAACAGCATGTCACAGGTATACTTTGTGATATATTTGAGCATTAATTACATACCTTTTGTACATATTATTTTGACTAATGAAATATCAATAGTTTATTAGCATAATTGAGGGTCCAGATGCAATAACACATTGAGCGCTCAAAGCTCAAGAAAATACAACGTTGCTTAAGTAAAAATTAGAAAAAATTTCAATCGTTTAAAATAAAAAAAAAAAAATACCATCATATAAAGAATAAAAAATTACAAATTTTCATATGAATAAATTATTCTATAAAATCATTAATGATTTTTATTTAATGAAACATGGTATCGGCTTTCTTCATAATCTAGTCGGATTTGCTAAAAATGAATTATCAACAATTTGTAATTCTTAATTTTTCAATATTCTTTCAACAGTTGTTGTTGAAAATTTTTCTTCAGTAAAATGTTCAAGTACTTCTTTCTCTTTTTTTGTTCGAGCTGATTGTGGAGGTCGTGAACGTCCTTGTTGACCTTTTCTCGTACCAACTATTGTTTAAATATCAAGTGCTTGTAATGCCTATTTAACTAATCTTATAAATACAAGTGCTTCTTTTGGTTGAAATTGTTTTGGCTGTATCAATTCACCAGATCAACAATTTGCACAATTCCATGTTATTGTTCTAACACTAGATACTAACGTTTTAACTAATGCACGATATTCAGTAATATTATAACTAGCAACTTGTGATTGTCGAAAACTAAATTTTGATTCACCAATATCTTCATTATCATTGTTATTATGAATAGCTGATAAAATTTCTTGTTGTGTATTTAATTCTTCATTTTCAGTTATATTTTTTGTATTATCATTTTGACAATCTGATAATGCTGTTTTTGCACGATTTATTAACATTGGCATTTGTAATTTAGTTAATGTTTTAAATTTTAATACAAATATTTCAAGCATACGTATTAATTTTTCTCTATCTTTATTACTATTTTTTGCATGACTATTTTGACGTAGACATTCAACTAAATTTAATAATAATTTTCATGACATTGTTTGAATTGATGTTGGAAGACTTTGATCATGTACATTTTCACTGAATAAATGTTCAGCACGTTCAAGATCACGTAAGGTAATGATTGTCTATTTTAATAGAAATGATTGTTCATCGAATAATCTTTCCATATATGGAACAAATTTTGTTTTCAATTCAGTTGCTAATATATAGCGTGTTGCTATTGATAATTATTAACGTAACTGAACAGCTGACATTGGACTGGTATTTTTTATTTCATTTTTTTATCTGTTAATTTTTTTCATGTCTTAATACAAGTCGTGGTGGTGACACACTCACTTATATATATTTTTTTTTTTTTGTAAATATCTATTATCAATTGGTAGATTATCAGAATTGACGTTCTTTCGTTTAATTAATTTATGGTTGTCAAGTGGAAAAATGATTTATTTGAAATACAAAAAAACAAAGATATTTTTACCTGTAAATAAACACTTACCTCTATATCGTTAGTTTCGTTGCATCCTTCTTTTTTTTTTTTATTCACACCGCAAATGGAATGGCGGAACAAAATGGATATATCAAAAAAAATTTTGCTTTATATTAATTGCAATTTTTCTGTTACGCTTCAATTTAAAAAGCCGAAAGAAAATGAATTCATTAAAAACAATTTTTTTTAGAAAATTTTTAGTCTGATTTTTTTAAGAATGGAAAAATTATTTTTTATCTGTTTTTCTTTGTTTGTAGAAAAGAAATGGTGACAAATCAATTTAAACGGATTTATTCATGATTATGAATGAATAGAAGTAAAAAAAAATAGTTTTCGTGATTAATATAATATTTTATGCCAAAACGATAAGTTAATTTTCAAGTGATAATTTTTTCTTCAATTGTCAAAATCAATTTATGTTTTTTTTATTCATTAGAGAGGAAAACTAATCAGAAAAAACCGATTCATATTTTTTTCTTAAGTGTTCCATTTTGCCCCGCATTCCCCTATATTTATTATCCAATGTAAATACACTAAACTGGTTGGTGCGCAATTATGCTACTTTATATTTATTTACTGAGGTATTCTTTCATAAATAGTTTGTAACAATCTTAAAAAAATTAATGATCGCTTTTGTAAATTTTGGAGTACTTTAGTATCGTGTTGTTAGTATAATATTATCTAGAATCGACAATAGCTTTTAATTTTTTCAAATAAATTAATTTCTATAAAGACAAAAAACTAAAAAAAAGTGGCTTACTTGTTACTTTTTGAAGAATGACTTAAGCTAAAAAAATTAGCAGGTGTCACGTTTTTTTTCAGTCCTTTGATATCAGAAATTGATTTATTGACAAACAAACTGAAAGCTATTGACAATTCCGACTACAACTTGAATAACCAACGTTATTGAATAGTGTCATCTATTTCGCTTTCTTTGTTCACCCAGAACAAAGCCTAGTATTGCAGTTGCTCTAACAGCAGCTTAACAACTATTTTTCTTTAATTCAAGAGGTAAAATTGATTAAAACTCATTTCAGATAAACAAAAGAATAATATAATAAAAATAATTTATTTATTTCAACTTTCAACAAGTATAAATTTTCTATTTATAATCATCTGTTGAAAATTTTATGCAAATCACAATTTGTTAAAATTCAAAAACAGTCAATAAATCACATTGAAATGACAATAATTTGCAGTTCTCAAATTTTGAACTGACATATTTTCCAACAATTTTTTCGATGAAAAAATTTATGTAAGCGTATTCTAACAGTAAGTCCGAAAGCATAACTTTCATTCGTAGAAGTCCACTGTCCATAAATCACGGATCACAAGACGGAGAAGCATTGCTATGATGTCCTTTCAGATTTGGATTATTTGCCTCGCGTTTCAACCTCTGTTTCAAATGCACTTTAGCATGACGTTTTTTTTCATCGCTCCTTGCAAATTTTCTGCCACATTGGTCACAACAAAACGGTTTTTCGCCAGTGTGTGTTCTTACATGTGTCGTCAAATGATCAGATCTAGAAAATGATCTCATACATATTCGGCATTGAAATGGTTTTTGGCCAGTATGAATTCGAATATGTCGGGTTAATTCGTCACTTCTTGAAAACCTTCTATCACAACCATCGACAGGACACGCGTAAGGACGTTCGTGAACAGGAGTTTTACTAGGTCTATTCGGATATTTTCGTGGTTTAACAGGAACGAGCCTGAGTGGTAATGTTGATTGTTGGTAGACCTGTGACAAGATTTCATGTCCTTTTGAAGTGCTCGGATTATACTCAGCAAGTTGAACACCGCTGGGGTTGCCTGTCGATAGATGTTGATTCTGATGTTGTTGATGAATAGATGACGAATAACCAGAATTTAATGTGGGTTCTTGCTTCAGAGTGATCTGTTGTTGGTGTTGTTGCTGATGATCATGATGATGATGCTGCTGGTTTACTAAACTTGGATCGTAATTGTCTTCATGAGTGAGCCAGTTCGAAGGTGTTGATGGTTGTTCGGAATAAACTGGAGGTGGTTGTGGTTTCGTTTCAACTTGGAGAAGCTCAACAGACTCACCATAAGGTGATGGAATTAATGATGAATCTAGAAAAGGTTGGCTGTTTAATGTCAACGTTGGCGGAGATATTGAACTCCATAGTTCTTGATTTCCTGGTTGTTGTTGTTCTTGTTGTTGTTGTTGTTGTTGTTGTGTACTTCCCAATGGATTTAAAGATGAAGCCTGTGTACAGGTCGCCGTGAAACTACTCCTGTAGCTTATCGATGGAACGTTACAGGCATTAACACCTGTTGACGATGAAGATATTGTTGAATTTGGAGATGAATATGAAATTACACCGCCTTGGGAAGCATTGCTTCGATTCACTTCATCTTGGCACGAACGAGCATTTGTCGACACTATTTCTTCCGGCTCCTGATGAACGTGGTGGTGGTGATCTCCACCTATCGTTTTTTCGTTTTCTACAGCTCTTTCTAAAGATAAATCATCTTCCGCTAAACTACCTAGAACAAGAAATATGAGCATTATTCATTTTTAGTAAAAAACGTCCGTAATATAAGTTACCGAATTCTTGACTTGAAACTCACGATGTAGGTAGTTAAAAATTAGTGACATATTTGGGAATAGGTTCGAGAGATGTCGTCATCAATAGTTTTGACGAACACGCTTCAATTATTTTCGTTTAAAATTACACTCTGTGTATACACATATTTATACATGTAGATACATAAAGCGTATATATGGCTAATTCCACGTGGTTTTTCAAATCGAAAATTAGATTTGTCTCAAATAGATTTTTCATTATTTAACGAAAAATAAGTAATACATGTTTGTTTTTTTTTTATCAAAAACGTTTCGACATTATTTTTTCAGTTTCGATATTTGAGAATTTTTTTCCGAAATGTACCAGCTTTGTATGGTTTGTATACACAAACTGGTGACTTAATCAAAAAATTATTAAGACAAAAAAGTTTTACTTTCTTCGATAGTATACGAAAGATTCTTGTGAAAAACGTTTAAACCATTTTTCTATAATAATTTGTTAAATAAATAATTGAAATAAAAAAAAATCAGATCTTAATTCCAATAACTGAAAGAATGATTTATAAGAAAACAATACGAAATTCAAACAGTAGAGAACTATAGGTATTGCAAGGGAAAGAGATTACGCGTGGCGGGAAAAAAAATAAATAGTGGGAAGGACACCGTCAAAATCGGCAATAAAATGAATTGATTCATGATTTTCCGAAAATTTATAATAATCAAAAAACACCGGTAACATTTCGGCCAATTATAAATTTATCCTAATAATCAAAGTTGAAATCAAATAAAAAAAAAAACTGGATAACAAATATCTGAAACTTGATAACTTTTACCTGCCTCACTTTTTTTTACTACACCCAATCAACTTCTGAAATCCTATTCATTTTCTTTCCCTAATTCGAGGTAGAAATTGAACCTCCGTTTGACGTCGATCTGAGCTCGATTTTCGAGCTTGGAGCCCGATCCAACGTCCATAAGTATGTCTGTTCGGCGTCGAAACGTTACGCTAAACTAGCTCCGGCGGTTTAGCCCAAAGGAAAATCTCAGAATAACCAAAAATTTCGATAAATTTTACATTCATCGCTTAATATCTCAGAAATTATTTTAGATTTGATACCACTGTCAATTCCATATCATGTTTTGTAAAAAATACTATAAGAATGAAACTCAATATTATATTTTTCTCACTTCATTTGTTTATGAAAAAAGTAAGGAAAAAAACGAAAATTTAAATCGTAATTATTCGAAATCTCAAAGTTCTGTTGTTGCCATTACTTTTTGCTCGAAAAGACAATGTATTATCAGTCACAAAACTTTGTCGCAATGAATATTGTAATCTTACGGTCTTTTGAAAAAACTTTTGTCACTAAAATTTGTTAATTATGTTAATAAAAAAAATTCTTCAATAAACAAGAACAAATTTCTTATCATTGATACTACTGGAAGAACTAGAAAAAACATTCGCAATGAATGATTAGTAGATTTTAGTTACTAAAGTTTCCTCAAATGATCGCACGACCTTAGCGCTTATAAAATTATTATTATTATTAATAGCAAGAATGGCCTGAAACTGATTTTATCTTCCTCGATGGCTTGGTGGCCGAGCGGTCTAAAGCGTATGGTTAGAAGTTGAGACCTCATCGTCCGTGGGTTCGAGACCAGCGAGTTGCATGCACGTAATTTATTTAATTGTAAAAGTATAAATCCTATCATCTCTCTTCTCAATAGCGATAAATAAAAAGGGAATAAATAAAAAAGGTTAAATTAATTGGAAAAAAAACATCAAGTTGATCAACTTTTGAGTAGGTACTTAAACAAGCTTTGACCAGGTAGCTTGATCAGGTTTTGACCAGGTTTCTCGATCAAGTCTTGATCCATTTTCGCGTTACGTTTTTATCAATTCTTGATCAAGTTGCCTGATCAAAATTTGATCTGAAATCAAGTTGCCTGATTAAGTTTTAATCAAATCTTGAATTGAATTTCCATTCGGGTAGTGAACACAAATAAATTTTCTTTACCAGTTATACTTTATAGTTTTTAAGTGAATTATTCTCAATTTTTCAATAAAATAGCACTCGATATTCATTGCCCTGACATCTCATTTTCCTGGCACCTCAAATAATTCAAGATGTGAAACTCTATGCCCTTCTCATAAGGGAGAAAGAATTAAGTAAATAAACCCAATATTATGAACAGGTTTTAAAATAAAAAAAAAAATAACTTTAATATTTTTACGGTTTGAACAGTAGAAAATAAGTCTTTTAGGAAAATAAGCCATATATATAAGAAATACTGCCAACTAATGACGTCAATGTGGACTTCACTCTCGTATTTTTCTGAAAATTGGTCTGAGTAAAGACATTCGATTTATTTTTACGGGTGAGGTAGAGAACTTTACATGTCGATATATGGAAGATCACGTGATTCACCGTACAATCGAATACTATCTTCCTCCTTCTTTACATTTTTTCATTTATCTCTTTTATTCTTTATTCCATGACGCAACTTTTCGCGCAAAAAAAACTTATCAACATTCGGTATTTAAAAGTTATTCATATTTTTCTGATGCCACGCGCGACAATTAGTAAGTTTACTGCGCGTGAAGTGCAGGGTTATTTTTTTATTATGACGTCAGCCCCCTCGAATCGATCAATTCAAATAATATCATGTTTGTACAGTTTTTGGACAAGATATTTTTTAAAAATATTGATCTTAATTTTTGTTCAAATAAAAAGCATATAGCTCATGAAAACTTATTAATGTATAAATATTTATTAATTTATTAAATATATTAATTATGTATAAATATTTTATTTATATATTCATAAAATGAAGCAGTTATATGTTCTTGTGGAGTGGTTAATGCTAGCAGAACCAAATACTGCTGGCATCCTGATAGAATGGGTTAGGGACTACAACGTTGAAAAATTTAGACAGATTGGTGATGTTGATTCAGAAGAATCTAACCTCATAGAATGGAGAAAAGAGGTACAAAAAAAAAAATCCAAAAACAGGGTGACCACTGTATGGGAGAGTAATTAAAGCAATTTCAGGTAAATGTAAAATTTTTTCAATATAACTACTCAGAAAAAAAAAATAAAAAGTAGCTTTACGTAACTTTAATTAAAATTATAATTTTTTTTTAAATTTATAACAGTTTATAAATTCAAAATGATTGTTTGACTTTTAGAGAGTCGCAAAAAGCTGGACCAACTTGTTGATAGTCAATTTGGAGGTTTAGTATCTCCTCAACGGGTAAAACCAGTTATTAATAAAGAAAAACGTGAAACACCAGTTATTAATTACGAGTCAGATTATGAAATGGTATGATCATATTTTTATTCATTTTTTGAATTATTATTCATATTTTTTTTAGTGGTAATTCAATTTTTTTAACAGAATCAAAATAATGAAAATAATCCAATCAATTTACAAAATGATGAAGAAACACTATCAGAACAAGAAGAATTAGAAGCTATACCTGCAAAAAAAAAAAAAAAGAAAATGATGAAGAAGTAAGAAGCAACCAGAAACAATTAATGGTAGACTAATTTTAGGATTGAATAGGGAAATCCTTCATCTCAAAACTCGACTAGCATTGGTTGGAAAGAAATCAACAAACGTTGTTCAGCCACTACGGGAAAATAATTCATTAAATATTTGTAATCAAGAATTGAGTTATTCAAGAACGATGCTTCATGATCAAGAGTTTTAATAGTTTTTTTTTTCGTTTATTTAAAACTAAATTACTTTTTTAAAAAATACTTACTAAACGTTTTAATTCCTTATGTTAAAGGTAGAAATTGGAAGACCTGGAAGTCAGGTGTTTATTACAAGAGATCAATGAGATAAAGCAATGACGAGAAGTACTTTTTCATCAATGGGAAACTGTCTTGTTATGTCGGCCTACCCACAAGAGACATTACTCAATAGTAATGTTCGTGGTGGTAAAAATAAAGTTGACAAAAATGGACCACGACTCGAACCACTTGAACTAAAAATTCTTAACAACATGTAAATTTAATTCCTTAAAAGAATTTTCGATTTTATATTTATCTCATAAAATATATAATTATTTAATCAAAATTTTAATATTCTTTTTTAATATTCAGTAAGAATGCGTTTTCAAAACTCTTTGAAAAACTCTGATATTTGATCGGGAATATTTTTTGCATTTAATTTCAAGCCAACATAGTCAGGATAGCATCAAGTATCTTGATCACATCTTGGTCAAGTGAACCTGGTCGAATCTCGATCAAAAAATGATCGAGTTAAATATTCTAAAATAAATAACTTTAACAAACAATTTTATCAGTTGAAAATATCATCAAGAATCCCTAACACATACTGAATTAGTATATACCTGATGAACTGTTGACGAGAATAATATAAACTCTATATGGTATTTCTTTCATTAAATAACACATTTTAATATGTATTTATAATTTTTTATCATATTAACTCATACAAACAAATACGAAAAATAATTTCGTACTTTAAAGTGGAAATTGAAATCAAGTTTTGATCAAATTTTGATCAGGCAACATTGATTTCAAATCCGTTCTTGATCAAGTCTTGATCAAGAACGTAACGCCAAACGTGATCAAGACTTGATCAGGACACATTTGATCAATACGTGATCACGTTTGGCGTTACGTTTTTGATCAAATATTAATCAATGTATCTTGATCAAATACTGATCAATGTATCTTGATCAAGAATTGAAAAAAAAATCAGATCTTTGTTGATAGTGTTATTAATTGTTTTTTTTTGTTAAACAAGAGAGAGAGAGAGAGAGTTCGAAAGTTTTTTTTTTATTTTTCGCACCACACGGGATTCGAACCGACGAAGTTTAGATCGTACGCAGTAAGGGGAACGCTTTAGCCCGCGCGGCCACGGAGGGAAACGATACACACTAGAGTTTTAAGTATATATATTTCTAGATCAAGTTCAGATCAGGCTGGCCTTATTAAGGATGAGTTAAGGTTGTCACGATCAAGTTTGGATCAGGCTGGCCTTATTAAAGATGAGTTAAGGTTTCCCTGATCCAAATTTGATCACGATAATTTTGAAAAATTACAAGTTTTGAAATGTATGTTAATTGATCAAATCTTGATCAAGTTTGGATCAGGCTGGCCTTATTAAGGATGAGTTAGGGTTGTCCTGATCCAAACTTGATCACGATAATCTTGCAAAAAATACAAGTAATGAAATGTATAATACTTGATCAAATCCTGATGAAGTTTGGATCAAGTTATCCTTAATCAAGCATCTTGATCAAATATTGATCAAATTTTGATCAGGTTGTCCGTGTTAAGGCAACATTGATCAAGTTTTGATCAAGTCTGAAATCAAATCAAGCTAGCCTGACCAGATTTCCACTCGGGGCATCGGCTTCTTCATAGAAAATACCATCAAAATCATTATTAGAATTATTTTTTTTTTTAGTTTTTATTATTGTAAAATCTCAAAATAAAAAAAAATTTCGACATATTTTACATTCATCGCTTAACATCTTACAAATTATTATAGATACGATACCGTTGTTAATACCATATTATTTTTCGTAAAAAATACTATGATAATCATACTAGATATTATATTCTCCTCAATCCTTTTGCTTATGAAAAAAATAAAGAAAAAAACGAACAGTTAAATCGTAGTTATTCGAAATTCCAAAAATATTTGAGAATAAAATCAAAACAAAAATTCCTAATCTTTAAAAACAAAAGTAACTTATTTTTTCCGTTTTTGATAAACGAAATATGTGAAATAAACATTATGAATGAAAAGGTAGTTATATTTTACGATAGTTTGTAAATTTGATTTTGTCAATTTGAAAAAACTACCTAATTTTATTTGATCATATTGTTTATTTTACGTATTTTATTTATTAAAAAATGAAAAAATGAGTTACTTTTTTTTATAAAAATTAAGAATTTTTGTTTTGATTTTATTTCATTTATTATGTTTAATTATTCACAATATATAATAAAAATTATTTTAGTGAAGATTTCGATTTCATAATGTTTAATAATAATTTGAACGTTGTTTTTTCAATTAGAAATTATTACAATCAGTTTTAAAATTCGTAAAACATGACACATGAAAATTTTTTAAAAATAATCTTTTTATTAAAAAAAGTAAATTCTGTTTGTAAATTAAAAGTAGGGTTATGTGATCAGTATTGGTCGGAATCATCTCTACAAAACTGTGAGAATTTGCAATTCATATACATTTCTGACACACGCATGACAGTATAATTTTATTTTGTATTTTTCAATATTTAAGAGCATTTTGATAAAAAATTTTTGTATAATAAACATATAATGTTTTAATAATTTTGAATATATGTATATATGCAAACTACGACACTGTTGGGTAACTTATTAGTATTTATACGGGCCTGAGGCCTGTACTGGTCAGGTGACTGGTGTCCACGCGATGAAGCAATATCTGTCTCTTCTTGCTGGTTGCCTCGGATTGGCAACACGTATATTCATGTTAGGTTAATAATATTAAAATAAATACATTTCGGACGAAAAAATAATTTTTAGAATTACGACACAAAATTACTCCGAAATTACGTTAAAAAATTTATCAATATTGTTATCAGTTAGAATACTAAAAAGAAAACACAATAAGTGGAAAGTTTGAAAAGAAAGAATTATTTAGATGTTTTTGTCGGTACAGTCACTTGACATCAACTCTAGTGAATTTTGATCTTATTTATTGAAACGATGAAATATCGTAGTTGTTGTTATTTTGATTATCATTATAATAACCAAGGCCAGGATGTTTGTTTGTTGACTTGGCCCTTTGAGGTTGCTATGGAAACCTAGTAATTTATTTTAAAAATTAGAACAATTTTTGGCAGCTTAGGTTTATCAAAAATGACGGTATTAAAAAATTATACGTGTGTTTAATTAAAATTATGACAGATGGCATTAGTGTTCCTGACTCTACGGTCGTATACGGCCCAATATTGGTTTTTCGAGGTTGCGGGAATTATACTATATTTGTTTAATTCAATTCAATTAATTCAAACATAAACACGAAATTTTTCGAGTAAACGAAATCATTCAAGTTTTTTCTTTTTGTATTGGCAGAATGATGACGTTCACTGAGGTTTCATTAATTAAATGAAAATGAAGAAAACTCAAACAGCCTCAAATTATTGGAGATCGTCAAAATTGATCCACGGGTTTGGAAAAAATATTTAAAAAGTAATTAATTTATAGATATATATATATATAAATACACTTGTATTGTAGTCATTGAGGACAGAAACATTGAAAATGATTACCCGAAGGCTTCCTCACATTGATATGACAATGAAATGTCAGAAGCAAAGAGAATAATTATTTTATCTATGATATTCAAGAGAAATTATCAAATTTACTTTTATTGTATCCTGTATCTCGTTTCCTTCCAGTAAAAACACATCCGTTACAAAATCATATTTATTTAGTAGATCTCAAATTAGAATACAGAGAAAAATAAATGGTAGAATTTATATTTTTCATTTGCGATTGTAGAATCCGACTTATTTTACGTCAAAAAAAAAAAATTATTAGTAACGATTTTGTTCTCTTTGAAAATTGAAAATTTTCAACAATCCAGTATGACATGTTGATATCGTGATTAATTTAGTGGTAAAATGTTATTTACACCACATGCAAATTTTCCCATTCTAACAAGTCGTTTTTGTTGCTTTATAAAAACATATATTTCTTAAAGTAATATTAATGTTTTTTGAATTATCGAAAAAATAGTGGCTAACATGACAGACCAAAACAAAAAAAAAATCAGCTTGACTAAATCAATTTTTTAACTTTTATTCATAACAGAAAGTTTTTTGAAGACCTTACATTTTTTTTAATTTTGGAATATTTAATCAACCTCATCATCAAGTTTTTTTTTAAATATATACTGGAGTTCAATGACTGCATATTTTTTGAGTTCCAAATATAATTTATATAAAAAATCTAATTATCAATACTAATCAACTATATTTTTTTGGTATATAAATATTTCTGAAAAAAAGTAATATTATAAACTTTGAGAACATTTTTTTTAATTTTTTACAACAATTTAACGTTAAAATTTACAAAATGAACAGAAAAAAAAAAAAAATTACGTTAACTGCTAGAATAAGTGAGTGCTACCATCTATCAGCTTCAGTCAGATGGATGGTAAAAATGAGAAATTTTTATGCTCTACAGTCACAAGTGCGCATGCGCATGTCAAGAAAAATGAAAAATATAATTGTCGAGATCTTTATTAATTGTTTAAATAATTATATAAAAAATCTTATATTACAATCAGAAAATTCCCTACAAGTTGTAAAGCCGAAAAAACTCATTCAATGATAACTTTGTAGTTTTTCTTATTTTATAAACTGTACCTACTCCGTTATTTTTTATAAACAATCACTAATTATAAAAAAAACTTTTCATTGGAAAAATTTCGAGTATAACTTCGGTTGTAGATTTTTTGACGAGCGATCCATTGAGACTGAAATCACAACATCTCTGAGTTAATTTTTTAAAAAGTTGACTCTGGTCTAAAAAAATGTGGTTTTGGTTTTTCCTTCATAACCAACCGAATTCAATCCGAAAAAATATGAACGATTTCCAACCATCTTTATCACATCTTTTACTGTATTCTGCGTAATTTTTGCATTCATGTTTTTTTCTTAGTTTTCTTAATAATTTTCTTCAAAGATTTCGCTACATTTTTCTTTTTTCTTTTGTAAACTTAATAATTAACTGAAAAAGTTTATTTTCATCAGAGGCTGTAGCGCTCGTCAATATCTTTAATTTGAGCCTAATTTGAATAGTCTAACTTATTTATTATGAAAGCTATGAGACTTATTTTTAAAACATACACAGAAAACAATACTATGGTGGGACGCTTCGCGTCTATCTCACCTCCGTAGAATGTAACTATAATTCTACGTCGATGTACTATAAACAAAAAAAAAAGAAGTAAATTTTACAATGAAAATATGTAATTCTCATTTTACATTAAAAAAAAATTTGACTTTTACATTTTTTTTTCTAAGTTTATGTGCCATGAACAAAAAAAAGTAGATTTGACCCTAAAAAAATGTAACATTTGCAATCGACAACGGTAAAATACTGCGTCAAACAGCAGGTAAAAAAAAAAAAATATTACCAGTCAAGTAAGTAATAAATAACACAAATAATTTACAAGATAATAAATAGTTTATGAATTAATTTTTTTGTTTTTTGATTTTTTAAAGATTTACAAATATAATTCTTCAATGAAAGTGAAATTTTCTTGATCAACATAAATTCGTTTTACATGAAATCATATTTAAATTTGGGTTATGAAAAATAAATATTAAATCATGACAATAATAACTTAAACTATAACACTTTTGTCTCGAACTTTTGCATAGATCGAGAATTGATACTGTTAAATAGCTTTTCTTTTATAATAAAAAAAATCATGCGAGAAAATTTATGTCAATAAAATGAAGATTAGTCCTTGGGTAAATCGAATAAAGTATTGTGAATTCAAAATTTCACGTGAACTTTTTTTTTATTATTATTAGAATAATGAACTGCAAACATAAACCCATGCGATTTTTTTTCAAGATATGAATAGAACTGAGCGATAATTTTTATTTTTATTTATATCCGTGTAGTACCTGCATCAACATGTAGCTGAGAAAAACTTGGAGATAATTGAAAATTATAGTTGCTTAATAAAAAATGGGGCTGGTAGAACGTTATAAGTATTGATCATAATTTATTGCGTTATCGATATCTGCGTTAACGTGCATATGGCACTTCGAAAAATTAATTATATTAAACAGAATTAGTACTCGAGTACTTTGAACAAAGTTTGTATATTTAAAGTTTCTTGAAGCTGAAGCTGGCAGCTCAAGCTAGCAGCTGAGACGCCAGCACGCAGGGACGAAACGGCATAAGGGCACCGAATATACGAGTTTTTTTATCTTTTCAGTCTAGTTACGATTTGACGACTTTGGCAAAATAAGAAAATTTCCAAATTGTCGCCATATATAGCTTTTGTTATTGTTTAATAATGGCTGAATAAAATTTTTAGAGAAGATGTTTTAACAGAGTAAAAATGACATCAGTTTAAATCATTTTTTTTATTATTGTACTTACATTTTAAACACTTTGGCAAAATAAAAAATTTTAAAATAAATAGCTTTTAATATTGTTTAAATAATGGATGAAAAAAATTTCGAACGAGATGTTCAACAAAGTTTTTTTTTAAAATAATAAACAATAAAATTTACCTACATTTTTACCTATATAATAAAAAAATTGATAAAAAAAGGTCTCCTCCAAAAATTTTATTTTTCTATTATTTTAATAATATTAAAAGCTATCTATGACAAAAAATTTAAAATTTGTTTACTTTGCAAAAGTGGTTAAAATGTAATTTTTTGAAAAAATGATTTCAAAAAATTACATTTTAACCACTTTGGCAAAATAAAAAATTCCTCAAACTGTCGCCATAGATAGCTTTTAGTATTGTTTAAATAATAGGACAATAAAATTTTTGAAGAAGATCTCCATTTAATACTTCTATTATCGTTTAAAAATTTAGGTAAATATTTATTGTTTATTATTTTTAAAAAAAAACTATGTTAGAACATTTCCTCGAAAAATTTTAGTAAACCATTATTTAAACAATAACAAAAGCTATATATGGCAAAAATTTTGAAATTTTTTCATAGTGCCAAAGTGGTCAAATCGTAATTAGACTGAAAAGATAAAAAATCTCGTATACTCGGTGCCCTTGTACCGTTTCGTACCTGCGCGCTGCCGTCTCAGCTGCTAGCCTGAGCTGCTAGCTTTAGCTTCATAGTTTCTAGTAAACTTTTTTTTATTAATTGTCATTAGAAAAATTAATTGATAAACTTGCGTGATTCTATTAAAGATATAAAGATATTAAAGCTATTCGATAATATTTATTTTTGAAGCTCCATGCAATTGTTAATTAACAATTTTATGGTGTTAAAAAAAAAAAGGAATTTTCCGAACGTTGAATTTTTTATTTTGGAACAACAATGTTCGTAGATTTATAAAAATCAAAGTAAAATGAGTACTCTGATATTTAAAAAAAATTGTGAGCCGTTTGTGGCTCGCGGGTTAATGAATGTGAATATCTTCGGCGTGTTTGTCTCATCAAATTACGGAATGATAACAAAAATCGTTTTTTTCGACTTAAAAGGAATCACGTGGGCTAATTTGTTTGGATAAAAAAATCTTTTCTTTTATTATAGAAAGAATTATGCAAGAAAATTCATTATCATCAGAATAAATCTTGATGGTAGAATCTAACTCCTTGACAATGGGTGGTTGAAAATAGAAAAAAAAATTTTTTTTTCGAATATAAAATGGTTTAGTAAAAGAAAAAAAAATCTCGTTTGAAAAAATAATTTGTTTATATTGTTCAAATATAGTCTTGTTAGAAACGATAAATCGCTCACGCCAAGAAAAAACTTCTAAATGTAACCCCCTCGTTTTGGACACAAGCACTATTATGATTGTTCTATTCCATATGGTTCTTATTCGATACGGTAGAGAGAATTTTTCAAGAAATAAAATTCTGAAGTTATGCCATAAAGGTTTCGATTCAAAAGACAGTTGCAATTTATTGAAAACGATATAGTGTTTCTTTCAAACGACTGATGACTTAATAAAAAGTAATAAATTAAATAAATTATATTTTGTTATGAACAAAATGGGTTTAGGAGGAATAAATTTTTTGTTTGATACGAACAGATTAATTTTTTTATCAAACTAATATGATATTTAGAATGTTAACAAAAAAAAATTATAAAAAAATTATGATTTGCTTGTAGTTATTAATTATGTTGTTGTTGTTTTCATCAAGTTTCAAGATTGATTTTCTTTTTTTTTCCTGAATTAAATGATCTAACCAGGGTTTGATCTGAGAACTTCAAGAGTGAGAAGTGAGCATGCTATCCGATCGACCACGAGGGCAAAAATGGAATACATGTTTTATTTCTGATACATGAAATACAATTTTCGGAATGTTATTTAAACCATTTGACCAAATGACTCGATGCCTCATGAAACTAATGTTTTTTTCTGTCCCAGAAACGATTCCAATAAATTTTCTTCAATTGTGTGACTGCTTCGATTTGATATGGCCATTTTTAAACATGGCAAAATTGTAAATACTGACTGATCAATTTTGTTTCTCTTCCAATTGATGTGCCTTCAAAAGAAAACTCATTTTTTTTAAAATATTTATTGTCATCATTTTTTTTTATTCTACGGAATGTCGTCTCAAAAACTGTTTTTTTGGAACATTATTTAGACTGATCAACAGATTTGTGTGATGTTAAATGGAACTAATATTCTTTTTTTTTTCAGAAACAATTGCAATAACGTTTTTTTAATTTTTGCCTTTATTCGATTATATATGGCCCATTTTAAACAAAGTGACATTGTAAATGTAGACGATCATTTTTGTTTTATTTCCAATGGATTGTGCTTGATTAGGAGACTATGATTTTTTTTGTTAATTTTTATGTGCAATAGTTTTTTATTTTTAGGAATTTTTAGAAAAAAAAAAAAAACAAATCAAAAAAAAAAAAAATTGAGTAATATAAAATTTAAACTTTGAAAAAAAATCCTACGGAACACGTAGGGCGCAGATTGCACTTGACTATATTTTTTCAATATCCCGAGATGAAAAAATTTTGTATTCGAGAGGTATTTTGACGCTTTTTGAGTCTTCGAGTTGTCTTCCGTGATATTTCTTAATGTTCGTCTATATTTCAGATGTATTTCGTGATATTTCATAGGGATGACGGATATTCTTTGTCGATATCATTTATCCCTGAATTGTATTTCTTGAGATTCAAGTATTCGAGAGTATTTGTGACTTCATCTGGACTTGTAAAAAATTTAACGAATATAATAAGTCCTCAGATTGAAGATTGTCACTAAGAATAACTTTTGATTAGAACTTTTGTAATTACTTTTTACTTAATTAATTAATTATTGATATTTCATTAATATACTGAAATTATTTTTTAAAAATTGAATCGTTTTGTTTTGAATAATTGTTAACAAATATTACTTATTAATTTTTTTGGCTAGATCTCTAATTCAGCTATCTTTCATTTATTCATTCAACAAAAAAAAAAAAAACTCAAGTACAAATGGCTCAGGAATTAACGTTGTTAACCAGCTATAGTTTTTAAATAAATAATTTTGTCAAGGCATTTAGCTGCTAACAGAATCATTAAAAAAATTATTTGTTTACATTATTTAACTGTTTTTATTTATTGTTTTATGTCAACGAAAAAAATCAATTTATCTAACTTCAGATGTAAAAAAAAAAATTTGTCAGCTTCAATATTGTGTAGCGGTAGATTAAGAAGTTTTATGCAAATTTGTAGGTATTTTTATTAATTATGTACCGAGTTATTAATTAAACCACAAATTGCTAGCCGCCGTTAAGGCTATATATATGCTTCATCGTAACAACTGCTTCTCTGTCACATATTGTCATTAAAATATTGTTACTAAAAAAAGTATTGCACGGCACACACACTCCCAAGGAAAAGACGGATAACTATGCATACATGTATATTCGTATTGTACGACATGAAACGTCGCGAGAGTGGGGATGACGGGGACATTGATCTAAGAAATTTATTTTTTAATAAGATTTTGTTCTTGGCTTTTACCTAATTTGATATCTTTTTTATTAGTTATTGGAAAAAAACCCGAGTGGAAATCTGGTCAGGCTCGACGGATTTGATATCCGATCCTGATCAAAAATTAATCAAGTTACCTTATTCCAGGAAGCCTGAACAAATCCTGATCTTCATCTATTTTCGCGTTACGTTTTTATCAATTCTTGATCAAGTTGCCTGATCAAGTCTTGATCAAATCTTTTTTCCACTCGGGAAAGTAGGCTTATTAAAAAGAGGGCCATCCATATATATAATAAAACTATTTTCATTTTTTTTTCGGCTAATAGTTAGCCGGAAAATTGATAAATTAGAAATAATGCCGTCACAGAGCGCTATCTCAAAATACTTATACCCTGTAGAGAGTTCGCGTTCGTTCTACATATTTTTTTTTCGTTCTAAAACTGAAGCGAGACACTACCGGGTCTCTTGATATTTGTTTATCAAGTTTCGGTTTTTTTAAATGGCTCAAAAAAAAAATCAAGAGACCCGCTAGGGTCTCGCTTCAATTTTACCTCAACAGAAAGAGTGCCTTACTGGGTATCAGTATTTTAAGTTAGCATTGTGTGACGTCATTATTTTTAATTTCGGTTCTATCTTGTTAGATAATGTTTTAAAAAAATAACAATAATACTTTTACTATCTATATCGATGCCCCTCTTTATAATGAGCTTACTTTTAATTTTCTCCGTTGAATACTTTCGAAAATATAAATTCCAGTAAAACACAGGTTTAAAAACTTACTCAAAAATAAATTTTTTGAGATGAAACGTTAAATTTCTTAGGATACGTTGCAAAAGCCTCTCACTTATCCTTTTTCCCGAGATTTTGTTTCATGCACATACATGGATGCATGTGTTAGTTACTTTTTGATATAATATTTTACGTACAAATGTGTGTGTGGTATGTATGTCAGTGTGTGTAGTAGCTTCCATAAAGCGATTTTAATAGATAGGATAATAATTGCGCGTATATCAAGAGACTCAGTAGAGTCCACTTTTTTTCCTAAAAAATAATTTTTTCATCAAAATTGCCCGATTCGGGAATCTGCTCTCTCGTGCTTCGATCAATTAATTTACTCATATTAATTCTATATACATACGCAGTATCACACATTCATACATATATTTTCGCGGCTGCGCGTATCACCATTTATTCATAAATTCGCTGGTGTTTGTGTTGAAAGTTATTGAATTCACAATTTCCATATGCATGCATATTAACAGCTGTGTATACGAGATGGTTCGGCGCGTATTTTATTTTTTTAAATAATTTTTAGAATTTTATTCTTATAACTGATTAAAAACTGTTAGTTGAAACTGCGGACTCGAATTTCAATAAATATCATTGTGCTTTACAGATTTTGAAACTGATTGTAATAATTTTCAATTTAAAGAACAACGTTTAAATTATTGTTAAAAATTATAAAATTGAAATCTTCCTCAGAATAATTTTTATTATATATTGTGAATAATGAAACGAAATGAGTGAAATAAAATCAAAACGAAAATTCTTAATTTTTAAAAACAAAAGTATCTCATTTTTGCCGTTTTTAATAAACAAAATATGTGAAATGAACAATATGATTGAAAAAAATTAGGTAGTTTTTCCAAATTGACGATATCAAATTTATAAACTATCGTAAAATATAACCACTTCATTTTTTTCATTCATATTGTTCATTTTACATATTTCGTTTTTTAAGAAGGGAAAAAATGAGTGACTTTTGCTTATAAAAATTAAGAATTTTTGTTTTGATTTTATCCTTTGTATTTATATGAAACCCAAACGCCCGAGTATAGTCGTTCACGGGAGAGCGGGTCACGATGAAGCATATATAGTCTTAACGGCGGCTAGCATATTGTTGTTAAATTAATAACTCTGTAAAAAATTAATAAAGATACCTACAAATTTGCATAAAACTTCTTGATATACCGCTATTTAATATTGTAGCTGACAAGTTACTTAGTTTCTAAATTTCTTTTTTTTTACATTTGAAGTTAGACTAATTGAATTTTTCCGTCGACAAAAAACAATAAATAAAAACAGTTCAACAACATAAATAAATAATTTTTTTAATGGTACTAGTTTATAATAGAGCTACAGTCGAATTCATATGGTATTTTAATCATTCCTCATTAAACTTTCAAAAAATAGAGTGATGGCAAGAAAAAGGTTATCACATTACATCCAATGCATTTATTGTTGGAATTAAATGTTCATCAATATAGGTAAAACTTTCACTGGTTATTATCTATTCATTTTCAATAAATAACCGGTAAACGTTAACCCATTTACTTTTAGATCTTTGTTTACTCTCCATCCATGTAACAGAAATAAAGCATATTCATATGGAAAAAAAAATGCCCGAGAACTAAAATAGTCACTGTAGAAAAAACGGTTGTTCGTCGTATATGTTAATGTGTTGAATGTAGGTGTGCCGTAATTATCAGAAGCAAGCCATAATCATCTGAGTATAAAGCTTTTAACTAATTCATTTTAAAGTGGACAAATCCCAAAAAAAGCAAAAAAATCTGCAATGGAATAAAGTAAAAGTAAATCGTTATTTGAAATCTTTTTGACATATCATTTTTTTTTTAAATAAAAAGAAGACTTTCCTACGTAAGCTTATACTCAAAATATCGGCATAAAAGATTTAGTCTATTCACGGTCAAAACATTTAGAAATACTTTGTATATTCAATATTATTATTCGTTTTCACCAACTACCAAATTTTTAAAACAATTTACCTGACATTAGCGCCATGAGGGAAAACCTTGACAATTTTTGAAAAATAATATTGAAGTGATTTTAGAAAAGGGGTGATTCCGATTTCCGAGACAAGTCTTTTTTTTGTTCGTTTCTTAGCGTAAATTACCTCAAGATTGCGGGAAAAATAAGGGAAAAGTTCCTATGTTCTTATAAGTGTATTTTATAGTGTTAGATTCAAATTCAATACAATAATAATAATAATAATAATAATACCACACATTTGTGGTTATTGTATTACACTGATAGTCTTAAGCAATCCTTTCTAGTTTTTTTATTTGAGTATTATAAGGAAAGGATAATCAAGAAAAAGTCTAATTTCATCGTCTCCGGATCATTTGCAAAGTCCACCAAAGGACAAGTAGTTAAAGTTTTGAAATTTTCCTGTTAATATATATTTTTCTCGACGATATTTTAATATAGTTTTGGTCAATACGATGCTTCACGTAATCTGTTGTCCTTCGATTGTGATAAGTTATTATATGCATATATTGAATTATTGTGATCAAATATATTTTTGTCGAACAAAAGCAATAAGATCAATATTAACATGGGAATATTATCATTATTAGTATGATAATTCGTATTATAGTATAACACTATCGAAGAGAAAGTTAGACTATTCGCAGTCGATCGGGGTAAGTTTGTCTCGTGTAAACTCAAGGATGTAAACTCAAGGACAGAGGGTGAAGCCATGCTGAAAACATGAATGAACTACAATGATAGCAGAAGTGGGGAACTAATATAAGTGGGAGGGATCAGCTTTTCAACTAAATACGACAATAGAGGTAAGGGGGTAGTTGATGGAGAGAGGAGAAATCCTGAATGTCGGGGTCGCTGAGTATTGATCTGGGATGGAGGGATTGGGATGGAGTTGAAGGTCAATATCTGTTCTTTTTTTTGATGATTAGTACGTCACCACATGAACTATGACATTAACTTTTTTATATATTACAACTACAAAACATCTTGTATTTACAAATCTACAATATTTACATAATTTTATCGTTATATCAGTACCTGAAATAGCAGGCGGTTCTAAAAGCGCTGCAGGCCCAAAAAAAGATGGTAAATCACTGCTCGTGGTTACTGGAGTATTAAGTTCTCCAGGTTTATCTTTTTCTTGTATATCTTGTGCATTATGGCGACAAATTTCCAAGCTGACTGTTTTATCATCACTATGTATTATGCTACTGTTGGCAGCTGATTCACTAGGGGATGATGGATTTTGACATTGTACTCGCGAAACAAGGTGATTTTGACTTTGATGATGATGGCTGTGCTCGTGACGCTGCTGTTCATTCAGCTCTGGAGAAGTTAATGGTGATAGATAGAAAGGTGGATAACTTGAAAGTGTTAAGAGTGGGATTGCTGCTTTTGCTGAACTATGTGATATGTTTACATTTGTCGAAGAATTTTGTGATGAAGTTCGATTTGTTAATGAATTCGTTGTCACTGTATTATACGCTAAACAAGCGTCAAAACTTAATTGCACAGTCTGAATATTGTAGGTATCATGTGGATTAGTGTGAGAATGGTGATGGTGGTGGTGAGGATGATGCCCTGGTGGTGGAGATGATAATAGAAATGGGCTGGTGGCTGCATGATGTTGCGCGCCAACTATCTCGATTCCATCCATCGTCATCCTATAGAACTGTGTTTGGCGAGTTTCAGCGATGTAAAACTGTTTTTAATTTCAGTAACACACTATGCTTCGGCATGAACTGTATCAAAAAATTTCGTATACTAAATATCAAATGTTGTAAATGACTGTATCGTATTCAAGAGAATTAATTCTTTTTATTTTATACGTTTGATCTTTTATGAATTTTTGCTCACTTTAGTAACTGACTCTGCAATTACACGCACGTCTGTATTATTTCCACGTGAAAGCTGAAACAACTCTACAATCGAGCTTGATACAATAATCGGAGATTACTCACATGCTGATGTTTACATTCATAATTTTGTATACTTATTTATAGGTGTACGCAACAACCGACAAACAGCAATTGGACACAAGTAAAGTTGACTGAAGTACACAAAAATATTCAAAGTTAATCCTGACGGCTCCACCTACTGATTGAAATGAACACTCCTCCCACTTTTTTCCCGGGATTTGGAATAGAAAATATTTTTCTCTCCTTGTTTTATTTTTTATAAAATTCACATTCCTTGCTTTAATATAAGAATCATGGTTCTACTGTACGTTTTTAAAGTTAAAAATTTTTATTCGAAAGCTCTCATTTCCGTATATATTTTTGACCCGACGATATAATTATATAGCCAACACTCTTATCTTCCACTATACAGAAATGATTAAATGCATTGTTTTCTTTTAATTAGTAAATTTTTTCGGCTGATTTAAAAATTTTTTTTATTGTCTAATTAATTATCACTTTTTAGTCGTTTTACAGCGATGAATGAGATGGTAATGAGTTACACATTCAATTAGGTGCATCTTCATAATAAAAAAACAACCAAAATTAAAGTAAAACTAGGAAAAAGTAATTTTAAAAAAACTATTATCCAGAAGTGAAACAAGAGCGATAAAAATTACAGATGAATCTATACGTATTTTTATGCTAAAACTTATCTCGTGTTTTTTTTCTGTGTGTGGGGTCGATGAAAATATATTTTTTCTTGCTCTTTTCTGTCTTGTTTTCTACAGCTTCACGTAAAAAGAATGTCATTAACGACGTGTAATGCGTGGGGGTCGCGCACAAACTGAGCTGAGCCTCGGCGCACCCCGCAGTTTTATGAATGAACTACGGAGACTGTCCCATATTTGGAAGCAGCAAATAACGAACAGCCAATCATAATACATCCATACGCTCCCACTTATAAGTATTCTTAGTCGTTATCTGAATAGATCGTGTGTTCATCTCTGTTTCTACATGCACCCCTCTTCATTAGCAACTGCGATCGTGGAACATTCTCTCGCTTTTTCGTTGAATTTCGGATCGAACGGTTGAGCTTCGCCGTGCAACAAGAAAACTTTTTATCTTACTCTAACTTACTGTTCTCACTCACCGTTTGACTGTGCCCATAGATTGTTTTTCGGCTTTCTCCTCTTGGCGTGTGCCAAACAGTATATAGTAAAGAAAAAACGCTTGCGGCCACGAATCATTTCTCCTCAAACGGTTCTCCAGTGACGTAATCTTCTATGACGTAGTGTGCTGGATAATCATAATTCTTCAGCACAGCAACAACACACGAATGCAATATCGACCATAGCAGATATATAAAATATTGTCAACGAATATGCCGTATATACCGTAGAATCATAGCTTTCATCTAATTGTTCTTTCATTTTCACATCGTACCAAAAATCGTGAAGCTTACAGTATTCAATAGCATCTACTGACAATTTTAATGTTCAAAGCTTCTCGTATTTTGGTATATTCAGTATTTCGTTTCGTTTTTTCAGTGACACACAAAGAAGAATAATAAGTGAAAATTATTTTTTTTTTTTTAAATGGAGGGATTTAAAAAGACAAATAAGTAAAAATTATTTGAATTTTTTGTAGTTTCCTGATATTTTAATTTCGAATTGAAAGAAGGTAATCTTTACACAAAAAAATAATAGGATTTACAATTAAATACTGTAAATTTAATAAGAGAAATGTAATCTAAAATTCTAAACTTGGAACCATTTTTTTCAGTATAGTCTAAAAGCTAATTTTTAGAGAAAAAACTTAGCCAGAGAAATTTCATTCAGGTCCTATCTTAACCTAACCGAATCTAATCCTTAGCTACATCTTTGTCTCAGCTTAATATAAGAATAATCTTGTAGGCAAATGGCTATACATGAAGTTGTAGCAAAGGTAAGCCTAAAAGGTATTTCTCGAAAGAAAAATTGTATGTGTATTTTATTGATAAGGTGATTTTTTATTGGAAAAAGAAGAAAAAATAAGGTAAAAATAAAATTCGAGGAAAAAATTGAGGAGCTAAGTTCTTATTGTCTGAGTTATTCGCGCCCTTCGGGCGGTCATTCGTCTTTTCAGGTTTTCTGTCATTAGAAACAACAAAAAATTGAGGTCAAAATAAAATTTGAACAATAAAAATAAAGAGCTGCCTCATTTTCACCAGTGTAGGTACACTGAAAAAATTAGAATGCAAGATTTACGTGAAAAATGTAATTATTGCATTTTTTAGAAATAAACTCGGCCGTTGTCAAAAAAAATGTAAACCTTGCATTTTATTTTTTGTAACGCCGCGTTCTTTTCTGTTATATAGTTGTTACCGACAATTTTTACTCGATAGCGTTGTAAAGATTACAGTTTTTTTTTGTAAAAAGGCCAAAGAAAAATAACAGATAAACGACAACTACGAAAACTTGATGTTGTTTTTTTTTTTTCCTAAAAACTTTTTTCTTTTGTTTTTTTGAACTAACGCGGGATTTGAACCTGAGACCGAACATTTCTTATGATCCGTATCATGTACCTTAGCTCGCTTAACCACGGGCGCGATATAAAAGAGGAAGGGGGTATTCGATTTACTTTAGTGACAAGATATTTTTGACTACAAGTTTTGTTAATAATTAATTGAAAAATATGAAACATTTTGACAATTTATTAACTTTTTTGTCTAAGTTAATTAATAAATATTAATATATATTATTAGTTTTTTGATGGAAAAGCTTTTTTTAAATTTTATCGGTTGAAGTATAAATTTTATGTTGAAAAAATGCAAAAATTACAAACTAAATACAAATGTTATCGAAACATTTCTCTGTAAAACAGTTGACTCACAAAAAAAAAAACTGTAATATTCGCACTCAGGTCAACGAACATTGTAGAATATTTAAATGGACGAAAAAAAAGCAATCTTTACAGTTTTATACTGCTAGGAATAATATAATAGCTAGTTTATTTTTATTTTGAAAAATGAAATTTTAGAAATAAAAAAAAGTGATGTAAAACTTACAAACAAAACTGCGAAGTTTACTATCAAAATGTGAAAATCAAAGTTTGCATAAAAAAAAATGTGATTTTTATTTTTTACCTAAAGTTTGCAGTTTAAAATGCAATTCGTGCATTCTAATTTTTTCAGTGTATTCTGCGCCCTTCGGGCGCTCATTTGCCTAATGTCATTTTTCCTCATCAAACAAAAAAAAAAAACAAAGTAAAAATAAAATTTCACCACGAAAATCAAGGAGCTAAGTCATTCTTGAGTGAGTTATTCGCGCCCGTCAGGTGATCATTTGCCTATAGTTATTTTTTTTTATCATTTATCAAATAACAAAAAAAAACGGAGTAAAAATAAAATTCCATCACGAAAGTTAAAGGGTTGAGTCATTTTCGGGTGAGTTGTTTGCGTCCTGTGGGTGCTCTTCGCCCTTTGAAAATTTCCGTTGAAAACAAAAAAAAAAACAAGGTCAAAATAAAATTTAGACAATAAAAATAAGCAGCTACGTCATTCCCGGGTAGGTAATTTGCGCTCTTCTGGCGCTAATTCGCCTATCGAAAATGTTCCCTATAAAAAAAAAAAAAAAACAAGTCATAAATAAAATTTTAGTAAAAAATCAAGGAGCTAAGCCATTATCAGTTAAGCTGTCATATGTCCACAGTAACTATTCGAATTCACTATTGCAGATAGACCTGAGGCCAAGCGAAGTTTATTGTTCTAAATTTAATTCTCAAAAATTTATGAAGAATGACTTTTTTTTTATTAATTGTTTAGATTACGAGTTATGAGCACGTAAACCAAAAAAAATATGACATCATTCATAACCTCCATAAATCAAAACGTTTGTGTGTTTATTTATTGTCAATATTTATTTTTTTATACTTAAAATAATTACTTTCTGTATTTTAAATGGACATGAGAATTCATCTCTCTTTTTTTTTTTAATTAACTACACTTCAATCAATTTTCATATCCAATTATTAAATTTAAAAAAGCATGTTTCGGGACAAAAATAAATAATGAAATATATATTAATAAACAATGCTCCACAATTCAATAAATATTCCGACATAAATAATAAAAATTATCATATATATATATATAAAAGTTACTACAAACTTTAGTAAATTTTACTATTTAATTTCGTAAAAAATACTGTAAAGTTCAATAAATATTCTACCATAAATGATAAAAATTATTATATATATATATATATATGTATATATGTATATATGTATATATGTATAAGATACTTCAAACTTAAGTAAATTTTACTATGTAGTTTAGTAAAAATTCTTTCAGTAAAACAAAATGATACGAAGATGGCCGACTGGTTGAACAACTGATTAAACTGTCAAGTTTTTAAGTTTTTCTACAGCCGTATCGGTTGAAGCTAGGTATGGGGTTAAGCGAGGTTTATTGTAATTTATTTTTAAACGTTTTATGTAGAATGACTTTTTTTGATTTATTAATCAGTTCGCATGTAAACAGAAAAAAAAACATTTTGCCGGGAATTGATTGCTGTTCTCCGTGAATCTAGCAAAAAAAACCCCCGAACTTAGCAATATAAAATATCGAACATTTAAGTAAAATTTACAATAAAATTTAGTATTAAATAAATCACCCACGTGATAAATAAATCCGTTCGTTGTTATACAAATAGAGCCCAATTTTACATAGTAAACGACTTTTGTGATTAGATTTACAATGAAAATTGTAATAAATTAATAACAATAATAACAGTAGAGTTTTTTATTTTCAATACGTACATTTTTCAAGCGTACAATATCAATAGACCCGGCAGGGTCTCCTCTCGATTTTTCAAAAAACACGAAAGAGCTCTTACGGTGTATAAGTATTTTAAGTTGGTAGTCTCTGATGTCACTTTTTTAAATTTGTTATATATCTCGCTAATTAATTGATGAAAAAAAAACTAAAAATTGTTTCACTATGCAGGGCGTCTCGTTAATTAAAAAATTTTGGACTACATGACTGAATAGTTCACTAGAAAGGACTTTTTCACGATACTAATTCCGATACGTATTAAAATATTATAATAAAAACCCCCTCTTTTTTTTTATCTAGCGAATTATTCCGTTTTACTGATACTCGAAAATTTTGAAATTTTTTTGGATATTTACATCTTTTGATTACTAAAACTATAAATAACCAGATTAAAAAATCGAGGGGTTTTGGGCACATTAATCGTAGATTCACGTTTTGTTTTTATTATGATTATTATTATAATATTCAATAATAGGAATCGATTTTATGACTGGCTCCGATATATCTTCATTATTTACTGATAGTATTACAATAATTTCTATCTTCGTTGATATGAATGCAATTTTTCGAACGCTTAGGCAGTGATGATGGAAATATCAGGACTCAAAAATGACCGCACTACTAAGAGAAATCGCCGTTTTTGACAAGGCACCTCTGTCTTCCTTCACTCAAGAATTTTTCTTGAGTTGAAAGACCTATCTTCCGTGTAGATAGATATTGTTAGTCGATAGAGTCGATAAACTTGAATTTAAAAAAGGGTAGATTTTAAGAGAAATTAAGGTTGATAAAATTTTTGTAAAAATGAGATAAAAACGGGTTGTTCTTGACAATAGACAACGAGCCCCCAAAAAATACTAGCTAAGATGAAATAAGGTCCATTTGAAAACATACTGATGCCTGTCTATACCTAAGATGGCCATGATCTTGGCCAATTGGCTTAGATTCAAGTCATCTCGACTCAATTGAAGTTCGCTGAAGTCTCTTACAAATACCTTAATACAATTATATTCGATTTTTTTTTATATTTTTTTTTAATAAATCGGAAAAAATAGCTTTTTTTTAAATTAAAGCAATGAATCCGTAATGAAAATATAAATGACTTATACATAGACGGCCCTATCTGGAGAGAAAAAATTATCTACTAACAAGAAAAATAAAAGTAAGTCAAAACAGAATAAATATACATTTCATTTTTGAAGCTAGTACCAAGACAGTCGAAATTAAATGATACGCCAAAAGAGAGTTTTGTTTTTGTATAGTATATCCTATTTTGTGTGAAAATAGTGTTTACGTGTTTCGATACATTACTTGATTTTTCGTAATTAATCGAGGATACACAAAAATTAATTTCTCGCTACAACTAAATTAAATTCTCAATTTATTCAATTATAAATTACTACAATCAAAATTTTTAATATTTAGTCGATATTACTTTCCGCCAAGACGATCTTATCGTGGCTCTAGATAGGAAAATCTTTTGAAAAACGGCAATTTCTTTTAGTGCGGGTGTCACAAACCATATTTGACCGTCATTCACATTACTATATGTGAGTCTTGGCGAATCCTACACAAAGTTTTATAAAAATGTATTCACTTGTATTCACACGTAGTTACGAAGACCAATTTAACTACGTTTTGACTACATTCGCAGTCAAAACTAAATTAGGCAGTGAATGGCCCCTCGTGAATACCGTTATTTTTTTATCATGGGTTGGGCATTTACCAATAGTCAAGATCAGGTTTTTGGTGACAGCTGTGATTAAATTGGTGGCACTCCCGGGACCTTGACTCAAGACTGATGAAACTCATGCCTGGTATGGAAAACGACGATAGAAAACAAGACCATTATGAATCAAATCGATTGAACAATTAGAATGGTATGCCCACAACGGTATACGAGTTCAATATTTGGAGTTCAAGATTCGATTTGCAACATACCATCAGCTCTGGTATACAAGATTTGCATTGTTTTCAAATGCGAGACTATACGATACTTGATTTATGTACACTTATTTTTCAAAGTTTATGACATAGAAAATTGAACAAAATAGGTACAACTTTCCAGTTGTATACACAATATTTCATAACATGGTGGGGATAAAAGGGTGGATTTGTTTAATTAAAAACCACTTCTTATCTTTTGTTACTTAAAAACTTGGAAAATTGATAGCTGAAACAACAAGTTAAAATAACTTCATTTGACATCAACTAATTCATCGACTAATTTGTGTTTTTTTATACTTACAATAATAAAAAATACTATTTTTAACATAATCTAATCAATGTTGTCAAAGACTTTCAATTGAAAATTAAATTATCAATACCTAAAACATACTAATCAAGTTGTGAGTGATAAATTTCAATTGATAAGTCCATAATAAATATTTTTAACGCAAGAAAGCGATTGATTGAAACGCTTAATTGTATCGATAAGTTTAGAATAATTCAGAATGAAAGCAAAGTAAGAATTTCAGTCGAAAAAGAATATTCAGTAACGGGTTCATTCTTTGTTTGAAATTAGAAATTTTCAAAGCTCCGGCGGTACCTTTTGCGGATTCTCTCGCTACTTCACATGCCCTGCCCTGTCGAATTGAGTTTACATAAATCAGGTAAATTAACGATTTCGATAGAACCGATCAAGAAAAAAATCAATGCAAACATAATAAAAATTATTTAAAAAATTCTCTTTTTTTTAACTAAACGAACAGATTTGTTTGAAATTTTTTTATTTAATACTTTTGTGAATGTAGTTTTTTTTTTTGACAATGTATTGTGTTTTTTAATATTGTAATAAGGTAAATAGCGATTTTATCCATCAAGCTAAAAAAAATAACCGATAAAGAAGTTTGACACATGCGCGTATTACACCGACAAAAATTTTTTCCTCGATTGAGAAAAATATTACTTCGTTTCAGGAAAATCGAAAAAGTTTCGGAGGGCTGATATTCGTAAGATGATTATTAGATTTCAAGTAAGATAGATCTGTTATGACTAAAAATTTTCTAAAGTTTAAAAAAAAAAATTTATGTCAAGTGCTCATGCACCATAAGTTTTCTGTAGATATGTTTGATATTAAATGGAACTAACATTTTTTTTTTTTCCCAGAAACAATGGTCATAATTATTTTTTGATTGTGGCCCATATCGGATTAAATACGGCCATTTTCCTACATGACCGAATCGTAAATATTGTCTGATCGAATTCGTTTCTTTTCTGATCGATTGTGCTTAATTCAAAGACTCCATGATATTTTTTTTGAATTTTTATGTTTATTATTTTTTTTTTTTATTCAACGAAACGTAGTGTCACAAAACGTTTTTCTAAAATAATTTTCGAGCTGATTTGCTTCATGTTAAATAAAACTAATGTTTTTTTTTTCTCACAGAAACGATTGCCATAACTTTTTTTAATTTTGGCCCATATTGGATTAAATACGGC